>VXBU01014492.1:158392-189434 GCA_013400315.1 Bombycilla garrulus
ACATATCATACTATATATTAAATCTTATATTATCTTATATATTTTATACAATACTATATATTTATATTATATTATATATACTGTATATTCTATACTGTATATTCTATATAATATTACATATTATATATTATATTCCATATTATACATTATGTATTATATTCTATATAATATCATATTATATATTGTATATTATGCATTGCATTTTATATTTAATATTATATATTTGTATATTCGTATATAATATATAATACATTATATATCATATTCTCTATCATATCATATTCAAAAGGCATTACAATTAATACCACACCTAAATATTTAGGATCAACACCAACATGCAAAAGCTAATATATGCAAAAGCCAACATTAACTGGCCATTTTTAACACGGTCAGTCAGAAAGGTTTCACTATTTAACAAGCAAAGAAAAAAAGACCGTTTTGCTTTACAAGCAAAATAAAAAGGGCCCAGCAGGCTCTACCATACCCCAGTATTTCCCAACTTTCTCAGCTGGGGAAGAAGGGCAAGGACTCCGATTTCCCATGAAGGTGGAGTTTGTGCAGTGCAGTGCTCGAGGCAGCACGGGGCAGGAGCGACAGGCTGAGCTGAGACAGACAGGGCTGAAGGGGCAAGGACGGCAAAAGGGCAGCAGGCAGGGCACGGGCAGGGCTGGGCACTCACCTTGTCCTGGCTCACCCTGTAGGTGGCAGAGCTGTCCGTGATGGAGGTCTGCGTGTCACGGTAGCGCCCCGACAGCAGCTGCGGGGACAGGCACGGCTCAGAACAAGCAGCACGCCCACAAACCCAAATCCTCTCACTGGGGTAACGCTATCTGAGATCTGACCTCAGTTTCCTGCGGGGAACTACTGCTGGGGGTGCTTGCCCCAGTTAATTAAAAACGGGTCATTAGGAAAATAAGTATGTATTGATGTTGGGAGTCTGCACTGAAAGCAGAAGGAAGAGATGTCCCTGCGGATCGTGGAAGTTCTCCAGCTGGCACCACAGTCAGCAGGGCTGTGCCCCTTTCATGTTCAGACTTAACAGGAGCAGGATATCCCAGCTGGAAGGGACCCACAGGATCATCCAATCCACCCCCTGGCCCTGCACAGACACCCCACCAATCCCACCCTGTGCATCCCTGGGAGTGTTGTCCAAATGCTCCTGGAGCTCTGGCAGCCTCGGGGCTGTGCCCATTTCCTGGGGAGCCTGGGCAGTGCCCAGCACGCTCTGGGGGAAGGATTTTTCCCTGAAATCCAACCTAAACTCCCCTAGCACAGCTCCAGCCGTTCCCTCGCTCGCTCTCTGGCCCCAGCGAGCGGAGAGTGGCGCTGCCTTCGGGAGGAGCTGCACACTCAAACATCCCTAAGCCTCTCACTGTCACAAATTCAAACCAAAACGTGATTTCTTTTGACACTCCGTGTTAGGCATAACTCGGTCTCCATCTCTCCTGACATCTACAAACCCCACCTTTCAAGCTGCATTAAAACCCGAACTGAGGGAACTCCTTCCTCCCCGCTCACCCGCGCGAAGAGAAGCGTCTTCCCCGCATCGCAGAGGCCCAGCAGCAGCACGGCCTTGCGGCTGCTCCTCCTGCACTGCACGAAGCGCCAGATCACTGCGGGAGAGAGGAGGATGAGGGGAAGCGGACACCTGAGCCCGCGGCTAGCGGCACCGCCGACCGCCGTCAGGCCGCGGAGCGGGAGGAAAGGGAGGTTCCCGCAACTCACGGAAGGTGATGGCGACGGCGAGGAGGGCGACGAGCACGGAGAGCACGGCGGGGCCAGGCAGCTCCCGCCGCAGCGCCTCCAGGTGCGGCTCCAGCCCGCCCGCCATGGCCGCACGCGTTGCCACGCGGCACTTCCGCTTCCGGCCCCGCGGCACGCCGGGAAGGTCGGCGCGCGGGAGCTCATGGGAGCTGTAGTTCTCCCCTGAGGAGCGAAACATGGAATGGTTTGAGCTGACAAAGCTCTCTGACCACAGCGCTGCCAGGGCCACGGCTAAGCCATGTCCCGAAGTGCCGCATACACAGGGCTTTTAAATCCCAGGCAGGTGTGCCAGGGCTGGACAGCTCACTCTGGAAAGAAATTTTCCCGACATACAACCTGAGTCTCCGCTGGCACAGCTTGAGGCAGTTCCCTCTCATCCTGTCCCTGTTCCCTGGGAGCAGAGCCCGATTCCCCCTCGGCCGTCCCCTCCTGTCAGGCAGTTCTGCAGAGCCAGGAGGTTCCTCTGAGCCTCCTTTTCTCCAGGCTGAGCCCCTTTCCAGCTCCCTCAGCCTCTCCTGGTGCTCCAGCCCCTTTCCCAGCTCTGTTCCCTTCCCTGGACACGCTTCAGCCCCTCACTGTCCTTCCTGAATTGCTGTGCCCAGAACTGTCCCCAGGGCTGGAGGTGCCTCTCAGGTCCCAGCACAGAGGGACAGGCACTGCCCTGGGTCTGCTGGACACACCATGGCTGGGACAGCCCAGGGGCCACTGGCCTCTTGCCCACCTGGCCACACCTGGGCTTGTGCCCAACTGCTGTCACCAGCACCCCCAGGTCCCTTTCCCACTCTACCCCAAACCTTGAGCTGTTTCCATGGGGCTGTTTGGCCCCAGGCCGTTTAAACCAGACACTGGGAAGCAGAGCAAGGCTTCCCACAGTGGTGCAGGGTGAGGAGTAATAGGAATACATTGAAAGCAGACAGGGTCTGCGTGGGTACAAGAGGAATGTTCTCCTTTGGGGCTGCCAGGAGCAGGACAGCCTGCGTAGGGAGATCCTCAAAGGTCCCTCCAGCCTGAATGATCCTCTAGTGAGGTTGCTTTCATGCTTGCCTTGTGCTTATGGGACAAGGGCTTACACCTGACATGCAATGCAGATGGTGCAGCTTTTTTGGGGGAAAGTTTTCCAGTTGTAGTCATATTGAGTTGTAGAAACAGCCTGTTAGAGGCACTGATTCTCTTTCTTTGCTAGTTTTGAAGAATGGGTTGAAAAATCCATCTGCCCTGTGTATTCATCCTACATAAACCGAGGGACTACATTTCATCCTTCCCTGTCACAATCTGCATTTCTGCCATCCAGGGGGATTTTCAGCCAGGGTGATGGACTTCTCACTGCACTTACCATATGCACCTGCTATGCTAATTACAAAGGAGTAGAAGCAGTCTTACCCTGAACAAGCCACAGATGTGTCCAATAAGAACCAATGCTATAAAAGAGAGTGGGTTGGCAGATTATGCTGTGAGGGGTAAGGTGGTTGGTGAGGGACAGAAAGGAGCTAGCCAGTTGTGTGGGAGGAGTCAGAAGGCTTCATGGTGCTGTTTGGGGTAAGTTTAGTCCTCTGAACTGTGTTGTGTTTGCCTCTACTGCTACATGCATACAAAAATCATCAAAATATTTATTCCCTTAAAGCCAGGAGCTTTGTGCTCTCAGCAGTTCCTCCATGCCTGCCTTGACAGTGGGATTGGGACACCCTGGATGAGCCCAGGCTGTTCCTCTGGAGCAGAGAGCTCCAGCAGCCCCTTTTGTCTTTTTATTTTCATTGTGGATCACAATCAGTCAAAACAAACCATGTGTTTGTTTTCTGGTCAGCAGCACAAAATCAGACTACTAAAGCAAACAAATGAGCAAATCTTAGATTTTTTTCTGGAAAGGAAGTCTGGACTCTCCCCATCAACACATGTATGTGCTCAGGGAGTCCTGCCTAGTGGAAGGGACTCAGACCCAGATCTGAGACACAGCAGTTTCTGCTCACAACTCCCGTCTTACTCCCACTGTATTATTTTGGTTTGGAATGTTTTTTATTCCTTCTTCAGCTTTCAGCTTCCCTGACACAAACACTCTCCCTCTTCCTGTGTCCCTGTTCCACGGTGGGGAACAATAGGATAATCTGAGCAAAGCAAAAGCACAGAGAGTACAAAGCACCTGTTAATTAGGCTCCAGGATGTATTTAATCCATTTTGCTTTGGCAAATGGTGCAAGAAATGTCCCTGAGGAGCAGCAGTAAGTGACAGCAGCCGTGCTGGTATCTGTCACTGCCCTGTGGGGAAGGAATGGGCTTAGGGAGCATTTGGAAGAATTTCAGGACACCCATGTAGATTTGAAATTTTATTTTTTGCTGAGCTGGCAGCAGAGAATTGTAAAGTGTCAAAGAGCTACTTTCAGAATGACGTGGGAGGGCAGGGAAAGCAGGGAATGCAGAGGGCCCTCTGCGGGTCAGTGTTCGGTGCTGAGGGCACAAGAGGAGTCATGGCTTGAGGTTTTCTCCTGCACTTTGAGGATCCTTCCCATCTCACTACTTGTCCCCAAGGAAGGTGCACACCTGGAGAAGATCTGGAAAAGGGAAGACAGGGAGAAATTCAGATCCTGCTTTTAAACACTCCCAGCACACACTCAGTCATGCCAATGAAGTTACACCGTGGAAAATCCACAGAGTGCCACAAAAAAAGAGCTTTAACCATAAATCCCACGTTGGTGGGTCTGGGGGGGGGGTTCTCTGTGCTGTTTCTCGAAGTCTATATTTTCTTAAGGTGAGAAAAAGTCTTTTATTCACATTTTAGGTCTGTTCTCAGTTCACCCAAGGAACTTTAAGAGAAGACTATTGGCATATTCTTCCTTTAAAGGCATTTTTCCAGAAGAAACTGCTCTTGCCTGCAAGGTAAGAACTGCAAGTTACCTGATGGATTGCAGGTGTTGAGGCTGGCAAGTGAAGCATAGTATTTCTCTCCAAGGAAATCCTTGTAGGATGTTTGATCACTGAGCTTGATAAAGCACTTTGTCCGGTCTTTAAACAGAAGATCCTTGGATTCATATGCAAACATATTGAAATCGTCTTTCCTGGTTCCTTTAGGTCCAAACAACCTCTGAAATAAAGGCACAAAGAGGAGAGAAGTAGAAAGCTGGCCTACTTCTTGTTCCTGGTTCTTCACCATCAGCCTGGGGAGCTCCGAGCCAGGCTCCAGAAATTTAGGATTGAGTCTTCTGTCTGTATGCTGAGGGGAGGGGGCACATTTTCCCCACATTTTAACAGGTCCCTATGTGCAGAGATGCTGCCAGCAGGTTGTATAACTTAACCATGAGTAGAAGCAAAAAGCCCCAGGTGCCTTTTGGTGATGGTGGAGCTGATATTAATGTTTGCAGGGAGAAACAGAGATGGTTTAGCCTGGGTCTGGTCAGCCCAGGAGCTGTGGGACTGTGTGTGTGCAGGGAGGCTGCTGTTGGGGCTGAGCCTGACCCAGCTGTGGCACAGACCACAAAGGAGTTTCTGAAACACCCGGCAAGAACAGAGGCTGGAAAAGAGGTGATAAACTCATGTCAGCAACAACTGCAATCCCACTGCTACCTAGAGGTGTGTTTGCTAAGGTGGCAGAGGAGAAAGAGCACTTGGGAAGGGATGGAGGAAGGGGAAGGCCAAGGGACAAGGCTGTCACCCCACAGCAGTGAGGTAAAAGCTTCCACCTTACGCTGACTTAGGGAAACTCAGACCAACCCCGCAATATTTCTTCTGCTCTCAGCACTACAAACCTCTTGGGTTTCCAGCATCTGCCGGACTTGGTTTGCTTTCTCAGGACGCGCCATCACAGCGTGGGTGGGAACTTTGGCCAGGTTGCATCTCCTGTAATCCATGACATTTGCCCGCTGCCCGTCAGGGCACAGCAACTCAAATTGGTCCATTTTCAGATTTTTGGCCCAGCTTTCTGAATTTTTGCCTTTAAAGAGAATGGGTTTGGAGATTCAGAGATCTTGTGTAGCCTGAGAACATCAGCCTCAACACCACCTTAGCAGTCGTGAGATGGGGAAGGCAGCCCTGACCACGTACCATCGGTGTTCTCCTCAACAATAGAATGCTTGATAAAGGCCACATCCCCCTCCTCAACCAGACACCTGGGAAGTAGAAAAAGAGGCCAGTGATGTAAGTGCTTGAATCCTGTCCCTTTCCCACAGATTTGATTCAGACTTGAGTCTTATTCTGCACAATTAATCTCCAAGGACATCCAGGTCTAGAAGCCCTGCCACAAATATTTTAAATATATCTGAAACACAGTCTTTACACTCCTTATTTGTATTAAAAGAGGAGCACTTCTGCCATTGTGGGAGGGCTTGTGCCCCTCCAGATTTGCCTGGAGGCACCAGGACATGAATTTTACAGGATGGGGATATTTTACATCAATTTTCAGAAAGCAAAGAAAAAGCATGTGGCATGTGTATAGCATAATGTCCTTTCAGTGGCGTAACGGAGAAAAAGAGTGGGGCAGCGAATTAGTGATGACATGAAAAAAAAAAAAAGGACAAATTAGTGTCGACATGAGGCTGTAGTTCACCTGTGACTCTGTGAGCAGCCCCAGGACCCTGAGGCAGCCTGGGTGTCCCCAGCACGTACCGTAGCGCTCCGGTGTATCCGTAGTACTGCTCATGGCTGCTGGCCACACACTTCTCCGGAGGGACCCCGCCTGAGCCCTTGCACAGCCTGCAGAGGCGGGAGGTGGGAGGAGACCCGGGAGCACAGCCCTCACTGAAGTATTCATCTGGAGGCAGAAACAGGAGAAATTCACTTTTCCTGCCCTGAGAAGTATGGGGTCGCTGGGGAGCTGGAAACGGGCTGGGAGAGGGAGCAGGACTTAGTGGGCAGCAAATCACGTGCTTCCAGCTTTGAGCATGGAACTTGGTGCTGTGGTTATTGATAATTGGTGTTATTGTTGCCCAGAGCAGCTGTGGCTGCCCCTGGATCCCTGGAAGTGTCCAAGGCCAGGCTGGATGGGGTTTGGAGCAGCCTGGGACAGTGGAAGGTGTCCCTGCCATGGCAGGGGGTGGAATGGGATGGGCTTTAAGGTCCCTCTCCACCCAAACAATTCTGAGATTCTGTAATGAAGCAGACCCTAAGGCTCAAGTGCAATAGGCACTATCTTGGTATAAAAGGAGGAATGTTTTCCCTACAAACCATTCCCAGCTCACCCAGAGCCAGCCCGAGCCTCCAAGCCTTTATGGGTCAGCAGAGGTGCATTTGGCAGCATTGTCAGTGCTCTTGGCATAGAAGGGACAGTGGGAAAGGAAGGCAGGAGGATAGAGAAGCCAAGAATAAAACTTACTAACACTAATATCATGTGGTTAGAGATTTCCATTTAATAATAAATGCTTACTTTGTCTTGGTTGATAACACTGATAATATTTCCAAATTCTTTTTGTTGGACCATAACTCTCAGGGAATTCTCAGGCAGTCAGATCAGACCCTTTAAGTTTCTTGAAGATCAGCCTCTGTCCCCTGTTCTCAGCCGTTCCCCTCCCTCTGAGTTTCATCCTTTATCTCCCCACAAGCACCCGGCCCATGTGAGGCAGCCCATATTCCCTTTTTTGGGAATACTTCTTGGGCTGCTACAAAAAGAAGGGGACAGATGTGAAAGGAAAGCAAAAACCCCCCAAAGCAGCTGATGTGCCATATCTTACTAAAATTATGCTCAGTGAAACCTTAAATGACAGTTTTCTCCATTTCCTCCCTCCAGGAGAGTATCTTTGAGGCACAAGAAACTTTGAAAACCTGATGAAGGATGGTAAAACTTTTTTTTTTTTTAATTTTTTTTTTTTTTTTTGTGAGCAGATTCCTAGCTCAAAGAAATGGATGGCAAAGTGGACTCACCAAAGTTGCAGTTGCCTGTCCTGTTGTGGATCAGGCCCATGGGGATGTTCCAGCCAGCAGTTCTCCCCACGGCGGTGTGGCATGACTTCTTACCCTGCAGGTTGTTCCAGCTGATATCCTTGTCAGTCTTCTTCACAACAGCCACAGCAAAGTAGGTTGCTTTCAGGAGGTAAAACAGAGAAGAATTGAGGCCTGGCCCAAGGATCCCACTGTGATCCCTTAGGAGAGAGCACTGGCTTCACTTGGGAAAGGGCACTTAAGAACGGCACAGAATTACTTTGTGCTTATAAACACTTGGCCAGGCAGCCACAATGGAAGAGTTTGTAGGTGTCATGCATCTACTTCCATCGCACTCCTGGGAAATTATTATCCCTGACATTTCCCTGCCCTCCAAAGCTCTGACACCTGGGTATATAAGAAGGCAAGACACATGTGAGGATTTGATATTCACTCCTGATTTCTTGTTTTCTCCTTAGCAAAGGACAAAACCCTCCCCTCCTCTTCCCCTTTCCATTTCTAGAAAGAACAATTTCCTAATGCTGCAGCCCAGATCCTCTTTCTCTGTTCACAGCCCTGACACTGTTATGGTGTGACCACACCAATCTCTGCCACTACCAACTGCTTCACCTTGATCTTATTGCAGCCCCTAATTTTCCCTCCAAATGCTAAATCTATCGCCCAAAATTCTAATATCTACACTGGACATTCTTTGGGGGGAGACTGGCCATTTATTCTCCACTCATGACTCATATCTATCTTTCTACTTATATCCCTCTGGACTGTTTTCTGTCCCTCGGTTGGCAGTAATTACCTGGTTCATCCTCTGAGTCACAGTGATTATCTGTGGGAGGGGAGAAGAAGAAGATATTAAGTTAAAGACATCTCAAATCCGAAAGAAGAATTGAGCTCACTAATTTCTGGAGAAAGTCTGGTGTAGAAGTGACCATTTCAAGTCTTGTGCATCAGCAGAGCAAAGCACAGCCTCCAACTGCTCCTCTGAGCTACAACAAGCAGTTTTACCAAGGCTGGTACTAAAGGACCATCCAAATTAAAACAAAGAAGAGTTCCTGACTATCCATGCCTGCTCTGCCAGGGCTGTTCTGCTTTCATGGAAAGACAAGGCGTGCAATGGTGAGCAGAGCACCATGTGTTAGTTGGATATCATGGGAAGGTTCTTCCCCCAGAGGGTCCTCAGACACTGAGCGGACTCTCCAGGGAATGGGCACAGCCCCGAGGCTGCCAGAGCTCCAGGAGACTTTGGACAACACTCTCAGGAATGCACAGGGTGGGATTGTTGGGGTGTCTGTGCAGGGCCAGGAGTTGGACTGAGGATCCAGGATATTCTGTGATTTCTGCAGAAAACTGCAGCACTGCAGTTGCTTTGTAAGATTCCAGAATAAAACCGGCACTTTGGCACCAGCCCACTCCCCACCACCTGGACCCTGAGACAGAGCTGTGCTTACCCTCATAGCTCTCTGCCATCACTGGCACCAAGCCACACATGCCAGCAGTGTAGACAAAGCCTCCATCTAAGCTGATGGCATCTGCTTCACCTTTCTGCAAGGGAAAGGTGCAGAAATGAAATGCTGTGTGTCCCCAGGCCAGCACTTCCCAGAGCCCAGATGGTAAAAGAAGCACCTGAGAAGTTCACAGTGAGAAGAAAAGGGAAAAGAAGCTGTACCATGATCTTTGTGATGCATTCCTTGGTGTCCTCTGCCACAACACACTCCACATCCCCACTGCTCATCACGCTCCACACGTCACACTTCTTCTTCTCATCCCTGCCAATGGCACACCACTGGATCTTGCTGTCTCTGCGGCTGGGGGTCAGGCTGTCTGCAAAGGCAGCACAGGGAAAACGGGGATGAGCCCTGCACAGCCACGTCCTGGGTGCAAGGAACTTGGCCACAAAACGCCTGTACACTCCAACCTGCTGCTGCTCAGGGCAAGTAGCTCTTGTGAATTAAGCCCTGGGCTGGTGAGAAAAGAGAAAGTGATGCTTGAGCTGAAGGAGGCTCAAGAATCAACTTACAGGTCAGAAAGGTGAACTGCTGCATTTCTGTTAGCTAAAACAGCACAACCACTAAACACCCCTGTGTTAACAGTACTGGGAATTGCTGCCTGTAATATGTCCCACATTTCTGCTCTTCTCACAGCCATGAGACTAAGATAAGACTGAGCTCGAAAATTACAACCCAGTTATGTTTCTGTAAAACAGCAGTTGAATTATCTGGTTTGATGTTATGTGAAGTCCATTCATCCTCTTCCATAAATGCCACTTAACAGAAGTGAAATACTTTAAATTGTACTGAGTTAATTCCAAGTGGATTTCAGAGATCATTTGTGGGATGTTTGACTCTCAGAAAGCTATCAGAAAATGCTTGATAAGTCTAGATGGAAATTGAGGACATTGTTTCCCTCAAGTGTCTTAACCTGGTGTCCTGGGATGTCCCTTTCTTTTACATCCCAGAAATGGCTTTTCTAAGCAGCAGTTTTGACCATGCCCAATGTCTACCCCCAGCTGAATAACTGGTGTGGAGTTTGTGTAGATTTTCCATATTTGACAGCGTGGTAATTTGGGTTTGGATACAATGAATTCCTTTGTTGATGTAAGTGAAGTTTTTGAAGATTCTGTGATTTCACAGGAAGTATTTTGCAGATGATACAGGCTGTGTCTGAAAAAATCATGTTCCTTTTGTCTGGCTGTATTTGCCAATGCCAACCCTTCCACACAGCCCATGCTGATATGACATTGGTGTTTGATGTCCTGCCTACCTTTCTGAAGGCTCTGGACAGCACTGTAATACTTAAAGCCCAGGTAGAGCTGAGAATCCATCAGTGATGGGATTTGCTTCAGCTGTACTGCAGAGTCTTTGAAAAGCAAGTCCTTGAGGCCTGGGTCCTTCTTGCCAGGTGGCCCAAAGAGGTGGAAGGTGTTGCTTGTGCCCACACCAAACTTTTCCTGCCACAAAGGAAAAACAATCAGCAAATAACCACACCAGAACTCCTGGAAAGCTGGAGAAAGCATCAAAACCAGAGGGCGGGGGACATTAGAGGAATGAAAGGAGAGCTCAGTGATACCTGTGCTTTGGAGAGGAAGTTCCAGATGTCATTTGCCTTGCTGTCGTCTCGAGCCACAACAGCATGAGCAGGAACTCTGGCCCAGTGACAGGCCTTGTAGTTGTCCACAGGCTGGCGGGTGCCATCCAGACACAGGAGCTCATACTCATCCTTCTCAGCTGGGGCATTTTCTGAAGGAGGGGAGAAACCATGAGTTGCATCACCATGAAAATAAACAGAAGAGCCCATCTGGGAAGCTTTGTAATTAATTTATGTCTGCTGGAGGTCTGGGGGCAATTCTTTGCAGAAGACAGGTTGCAGCAACCCCCTTGCAATGGGGTCATCTTGGGCATAGGAGGGCAATGCTTTTGGAAGAGAGATCACCTCAGCATCTGCCATGACTAACCCAGCAGTACGAGGATTTACACACGAGTAGGTTTACAAATCCCACACAAATGGACTGAGCAGGTCAGGAGCTGCACATGGTCTGTGACTAATGTCAAGGCTGAAGACAAAGCCCAGGACTGAGATCACAAGGTTACAGGAGAATTCAGGCGTGAAGGGACTTTTGAAGATTCCCTGGTCTAGGCAGGAACAGAGCAGGATGTTCCAGGCAGATCTTGAAACCCTTCAAGGATGGAGAGTGCTCAGCTGTCCTGGACAACCTGTCCCAGTACCTCACTGTACTCAAGGGGAAAAAATTTGTATCCAGTCCCCAGGCTGATCCAGCCCATCCCACCGAGCACCTCCTTGCAGGACAGTTATCCCTGCCCCATGACCACCTTGGTGACCCTCCTCTGAGCTCACTGCAGGTCCTGGGTGTGCCAGGCCTTCCTTGGTCTCCACAGAGTTGGTGAACTCTTGCTGTGGGCTGAGTTCCCTCCAAAATCCCTCACAGAGGGATGGGTGACCTGCTTAAGAGCTCACATTACAGCTGGCTCTGAGATATGGCACCAAGCAGGTTTTTACTACAAAGAGGAACCTCAGAGAAGAGGAAGTGGATCCACCATAATCCCATTTCTCAATAGCAAGGATGAGTCAGTTCACATTGTGCAAAAGCTTTTTCAAGAGATGAAAGAAGCATTTGAGCCTGGAGAGGAATGAAAGGTGCACAGTGTAGACAAATTGCAGGATGGAGTGGCAGCAAGAGGTGGGACCAGAAAGAGGAGAAATGAGGGGTTTTGCAGGTGTACCTTGAACAGTTGTGTGTTTCACAAAAGCCACGTCTCCTTTCCCATCTTTCAGACAGCTGCAGGTGGGAGGAACAGAAGATAAGTCAGAAAAACAGACATTGTGACTCCCTATCTGCCATTTCAACAAATCATTTTTGGCATAAACTGCAGCCATAGAGCAATGGTCTTCCCCAAAAAAGCTATGCTGGAAGGGAAAAAATTGTAATGGTAGAGAAGTAATTTAGTCTCCTCAGGACCCCTGATTCCAGCACAGCCCTCCTTGGTATAACAAAAATGTGGGTTAATTGTCCCACCTTCACCGTTCCATGGGGAATTTTTTTGATGTGATAAGAGATGGGATTTTTAGATGTTTAATAGTGTAGTTTATTTTATTTTTTATATGGAATAAAAGCGTGAGGTTTTTATAGGTGTTGAAAGAACGACTAGAAATCATGGGACTCTAGTTTGTATAATCTTTTAAAGACTTCTTAACTAATAGAATATTAACACTTAGGATGTTTACACTATTAAACTAATATTTATTAAACTTATAAATTTACACTATTAAACTATTAACTATTAAACTTATAAATTTACACTATTAAACTAGTAAGAACATGACCTTTTCTAACTTATCTTGTTCTGCTACACAAATTTATTTTAAGACTTCTTGTTACCTCTGTAACTNATAAAAGCGTGAGGTTTTTATAGGTGTTGAAAGAACGACTAGAAATCATGGGACTCTAGTTTGTATAATCTTTTAAAGACTTCTTAACTAATAGAATATTAACACTTAGGATGTTTACACTATTAAACTAATATTTATTAAACTTATAAATTTACACTATTAAACTATTAACTATTAAACTTATAAATTTACACTATTAAACTAGTAAGAACATGACCTTTTCTAACTTATCTTGTTCTGCTACACAAATTTATTTTAAGACTTCTTGTTACCTCTGTAACTACTTTTATTCTCTCTGTTCAGCTTAACGTGTCTCTATTTTGATTACAGGTCTACATTCTTGCTTCTGGCACTTAAGCTTGGAAGCTTCTCTCAGGGCTTTAGATTAAACCCTGTATTTAATTCTAAGTTTTGGCCTACAGTTCTGAAAGCTCTCTGCTTTTTAGATTCCAACACAAAACTTGCATGTGTCAGAGCTGGAATGTTTCCCCAGTGGAAAAATAGCTCTCACTCACTGAAAAGCTCCAGAATATCCAGAATAAGGTCCTGTGCGGGACATTTTGGTCTTGGCATCTCCCTTGCACTGACGGTACAGTTTGGGTTCAGAGGTGACACCAGGAACACAGCTGGCAGAGAAGAAATTTGCCACGGCTACGGATAAGAAGGAAGCAATAATTGGTGAAAAATGGTGAAAAAGTCACTTTTAGGAGGACTGGGAAGGGCGTGGATCCACAAGAGATGTCAGTGCCCTGCAAGCTACCTCTGGACCCCCACAGAAGATTGGGCAGCACCCTTTTTACCGTGACACCAGCCCTGGGTTAGCTGCAGCCCACCTTGCTCGATGGAGCCTGAGTCTTTGCCGTCCCACTCGATGTCCTCACGGTGGATGAGCGTCCCGATGGGGATGACCCAGCCCGCTGACCTGCCCAGCCCCGTGTGGCACGAGGTCTTGCCCCGCAGCTCATCTATGGAGAAGCCTGTTCCTTTCTTCACAACGGCCACGGCGTAGTAGCTGGTGGTGGAGCCTGCAGGGCAGGAAAAAGGAATAAAGCAATGAGGAAAGAGGGCTTAGGAACATCTCAAATCCTGCTGAACTTTTCAGGGAACAGCATGTTGTACTCGAAACAATCAGCACATTTGGTTGAACACTTGTGGTTTTCTCGTTTTCTTGGGGGTGGGCTAATGCTGCCCATATTGAACTAATGCTGCACAATTACAGCTTACAGGAGGTGACCTGAAAATGCCATCACATTCAAGGTGCCGTAGTTTTGCAAGGAAATTCAATAAGTCTTTTTGCAAGGCTCCACTTCTCAAATACCATTGCCCACGGACACCTTGTGAGACTGAAACTCCATATTTAATCTTTAGAATTTTACCAGTCTCTCACATGCTATATATGGATATGATGACTGAGTTTTGGGGGCGGTAGAGACCTCAGCCTTTAAGGTTTAAGATCAGCCACTTAACTACCATGTTGGGAATGACTCTGTCATGTTGCTCTGATCCTGAATATTGTGTACAAACAGGCTGAACTCCAGGGAAGAGGTCAAAAGAGATTGGGAGCTTTGGATGTGGTGGGGAAATAGCATCTGTTTGGCTCCAGGAAAAAGATGGGAGAGATGAAGGCTGGTACAATGAGTGAATAGGGATGGAGCCATGGATCTCACTCCAATCAGAATGGATTGTTGCAGGGATTTTATGCTTCTCCTTTTCTCCTGGGGATTGCCTGCATTTCTTGCCTCAGTAATCTCAACTGGGTGTCCCTCCCAACCGCTGCTAATGCTGTTGCCTCTCCAATATTTTTTTTGCAGTCTTGATGACTGCACAGGAAATCACAGAACTTATCTGTGCCTCCCAGCTCAGTGTTTTACCCATTTTACCCACAGATTTCAAGGCCATTGAAAGCAGAACATCTCTGTGACCAGCAAAATTTTTATGCCATGTTTCAGGAGGACTGTGATTTCTGCTCATGGGATCAGAGGTCCTCACAGCAGCCAACGAGAAATGGGGCACTAGATCCTGTGACCATGGGTGATGATTCACATTTTGCTGAACTGCCTCCCCATGCCTTCCCCTCTGGGAGGTGGAAACCAGGGGCAATACCTTGGATCCCCAAGCAAAACACTTCGAAATTCTGCATGGAAAGGATGGCCTTTGCACTCTCAGTTTGTTACCACTACTTGGCTTAAAAATATTTCATGGAAATGTACCTTCACTGTGTTCGTAGACCTCAGCAGCAATGGGCTTCAGCTTGTAGGGAGCAAGGCCTGCCTCAAAAATTTGTCCTCCATCCAAGCTAATGGCATCTGCTTCGCTATCCTAAACAACAAAGAGATTTCATCAATTAACAAACAGTAGGGAAAGTGCTTCCCAGAATCTCTCCTGGACCCTTGTGTATAACAGCGGGATCACAGGTAAGAACCAGTGACTGAAAGGAAACTCCATGTCCAGGTGTACCGGGCTGCTGAAACATCCCAGCAGAAGAATTTGCTGCCCACCCACCGAAATGGCTTTTATGCAGTCGAGGTACGATGCTTTCTGCAGGCAACTGAAAGCAAAGTTCTCCTGTTGCATGTTGTCCTTCAGGCTGTTGCATTTTTTCTCTTCTGCTGAGGATATTGTGCACCACCTGATGCTTGGCTTTTGGGGAGCAGCAAAACACAGAGCTGTAGAAAGAACCAGAAATAAACAGTCTCAGAGAGGTGGAAAGGTGTTGATTGGAGACAAACAGCATCTCTGTGAGCACAATGTCAATGGTTCCCTGTGAGCACTTCATCCCTGTGGTCATGTGCAGGATCTCCCAAGCCGTGCAGGAAGGTCCTTTCTTTCTTTCTTTCTTTCTTGCCTGATGTGAGCACCATCAGGAACATCTGGGATGATCATTCCTGTCCCCTGGACAGGATTTAAGCAGTCTGGACTCACAGCAACACCCACAGGATTAGGAGAACAAATCCACATGCTTCAATAGAAATCTAGCTCAAGCCTTTGCAAAAACGGAGAGAAAAGTTGGAGCACTGAAGCAGTGCCTGTGCCAATAACCCCAGAGGGGGAGCAGCCCTGACCTGGCCAGGCCGTGTGCAGTGCACTGCCCCTCTCACCTCCTTGGCAGCTGAATGATCTGATACATTGGACTGTCTCCATGCCTTACCTGCTCCACTGCACCCCATGAAAGGTGCCATGCACCACCACAGTCCTTCCATGAGTTCCCCAACCAGCAAAGGCAGCTGAATGGCTGCTCTGGGCGACGTTTTTCAAGCAAAAGCCCCAGGTGGATGCAGATTCATGTCTCCTCCAGGAACCTGAAGCCAAAAATGCTGGAAATTTGCAGTTCGAGGACGTGGCCAGCCTCTGCTGACACTTCACCTTCACTCTGCCCCTTCCAGGCAGGGGTATGCAGACCAGAGGCCACTTTCACCCCTCTCTTCCTCCAAACCAATGGCATATTTCATCCAAACACCTCCAGACTAACCTGTGTGGTTTCCATTTTCTCTTTCATCTCAGAAATGGCCTCTCTTTACTTGATTTCTGAGCCTCCCAATGGAGGTGCTGAATTTGGCCACAGGGAGAATCCCTAGCCTCCATTCCTGTGGCCACCACCTCTTTTATCATGTTTTTCAATTTCATCATACATTTTTAAAGTCTTGGCCGCACAAAGCCGTGGTCACCTTAACCTAATTGCTGGCAAGCATCCTGCCTGGGACAGAGGCAGGGTGGGGACCGCCTGAGGGAGTCAACCCAGCTGCACTGGTGACACTGGGAAGATAATGGCAGCCTGAGTGCCCCAGCCACTGTCACAGACCTTTGGGTGACCTCTTGTTTCTTTCTGTGCAGGGAGGAAGAAGAGGAACCATTAAAAAAACATCTTTGCATGCTCATATTCAGCAGAGGTGCTGAAGATGCCAGAGGCACAGGGAGCACTTCCTACCAGGGGACATTATTCAGCACCACACTTGATGGAGGATCAGAAGGGACCGGCTGCCTACTCCAGGAAGGAGATCCCTCTTCCCCTGTGCAGGCATCAGTCCCCAGGCCAGCTGCAGCCATCAGCCTCCTTGCCACGGCTACCTGCCCATTCCCTGCCAGAGCTGTGAGCAGAGAAAGAGGAAAGAATCACTCCAAGGAGAGCCAGCCCTGCAGCAGCACCGTTTTTGCATAAAATAGGCAGGAGCCTGAGCAAAGTGCAGCTGTAGCTGCAGGACATAGCAGCGCAGGAGCAGAGCGGGAAGCACATCTCATCTTTCATGATTTAAGTGCGATTTTATTGTCACTGCACTCAAGTTTAACCAAACCTGTACGAGCTTGGCAGGCAGGTCCTGCAACAAATTTCTGCCCCTGTTTGAGCCCGTGCTCCTCTCCCAGCACAGCAGTTGGCCCCAGGGTGATTTTTGCCTTCTCCCCGTGACAGCAGGAGTGCGGAGCCTGTCCCAAGCATTCTCCTCCGTGGTGGCGGGAGTGGAGCATTCCTCCTCCTTGCAGGGTGGGCATCGGCAGAGTGGGGAGCTGCAACCCTCCCTGCACCCCATGGGCCGGCCAAAGCTGCCATCAGTAACACTCCAAACACCTTGACAGATCCACGGCTGCCAAAGCAAGCGCCGCTTCGTGTCCCGGCTTTTCCTTAACAACTGCCTGTTTCTGGCGTACGCCGCAGCTCCAGAACAGCCTTGCCCGGGGGAAGCCCGGGCTCCACGGAGGCTTTGCCTTCCTTCCCCCAAAGGCTGCTTTCAGCAGACACTTACCCACTATCCCGAAGGACAGCGCAGTGAGGAGTGCGAGTTTCATGCTGGAGCAGGGGGCCGGGTGCCGAGGGAGGGGTGCAGCAGCCTTGGTCACAGACCGTCCCCTCCAAGTCTGTGATTGCTCTGGGACCGCTTTCTGCCCCTTTTATAGAGGAACAGCCTTGGCTGTGTTTGCAGAGGCAATGACCTAACACTGTTTGTCCTTCCTTGTTTCTCAATAGCTCCTAAATTGCCCCCCTCCCTGGGTCAGCCCATTTTTAGGAAGCCTTTCACTTTGGCACTGAACCCTTCCGCAGGCAGGAGTCGGAGCGGTGCTAAGTGCTTTGCATTTTACAGGGGGCTTCAGATGGAAAATTCCCCAAGTTGTGACATTTGAATTCTCCTGCGGGGTGAAACGCCGCAGGAGGCGAGATTTTCTTTGTGCTGCCCACCCCCTGCCTTGCCCAGGACTAATCTCAGAAAGTCCCCGCTGGATCCAGAGCCGAGTTTTGTGTTCCTGCCAGTAACTGCTGCTGCTGGCCGTCCTTTGGCTCGCAGCACCGGGTGCCTGCCCGCTCCCTTGCGTGCTCCTGGCAATGGCAGCGAGGTTGAAAGGCAGTAAATTATTCTTACGCATGATCTGGGGAAAAAAGCCAAAAAAAAAAGCAGGGACCGGACAGCTCGATAAGTGCCCTGCAGGCAGAAGGAAGCATCACACTGCACTTTTGGTAGATTTTTGGGATGAACCTGGGAAGAAATGTTGAGATAGCCGTCAGCCTCCTCCCACTTCCTCTGCAAACCTTCTCCAAGGGATTGTGTCACTCCTAGCCTGTCCCCCGGGGCCATGGGGCACTGCTCGCTTTATGAAGGGCAGCCTTTTCGATGCTGTCCCAGCCTCCCTGTCCCCATCTTTGGTGCCAGCTACAGGACCAGCTTCAGCACGCAAACTGAGAATTCCCTGGACCACATCAGCCAGCCCCTGAGCCTGAATACATCCCCAGACCACTGCTAGGGCTGGTCCACTCACCATGGCCACCCCACAGAAGCTCCAGGTTTGCTGTTGGAAGCCCAGCCAGGAGGTCCAGCTCGCCGGCTTGCTTTCAAGAGCACAAGCCTCCCTTGGAGAGAGGATCTGGATCCCCTGAACAGCTCCTTCCTCTCCTACAGCCTTCACTTTGCACAGCTGGAGGTTAACGGGAAGCACCTGGGCTGGCTCTTGTCCCTTCTCCCAGCAGGCTTGGGGCAAGGTGACCTGCAGGTGATGGTGGTGGTGCCCAGAGTGGCTTCACTACAACTGGGAGCCCAGTAGCAGGCCAAGGATTTGGTCTAGAGTGACCCAGGGAGGGTGGAGGCCCTCAGGCAATGACCACCTCCACTGTGGTACCGGGAGCCCGCCCTGCCTGTGGCTGAGTGAGAGGCACTCCTGGCCACACTGGTTATTTCAGCATCATCTGCAGCACTTCCTCCAGCAGGGCTGGTTCCTATTTCTCATCCCTTCATCCCCTGCTTTCCCAGAAGAGCAGAATTCCTTCTGTCCAGAATGTCTCCAAACACATTGCAGCTGGAGGGGGACTGACCTTCTCCCACCTCAAACTTCTCCTTTTAAAAAATCTCCCGTCCATATTTACTCCAGCCACCTGTGGCCTTCCAAGGTCTTTTTCCACCAAGACAAGCAGATTCCATTGAAATCCATCCCCAGCTTCCTGAGGGTTTCACTGATCCCTGCCTCACTCATGCAGCCTGAGCAACACCCCAATCCATGGGAAGAAGAGGCACAAGGGCTTCGTGTCCCACGTGGTTCTTACAGAGCCTTTTGCTGATTTGTTCCAAAATGCCTCTTCTAACAGACATGTTGAGAAACTGTACTCGCAGCTGAACCAACAAAGACATCTGAGCACATAAATGTTGGTGGAAATGCTTGGGCATATTGACCCCACAAGTAGTTACAGCACTACCCAGATAAAGATACTTTTACCATCTGACAAGTGAAGGGGAAAGATGCAGAGGAGAGCTTGGAAAACATAAAGGATCCACTCAGATAACAGAGGAGCAGTTCCTGCAAGAGCTCAAACTATCTTTTCCTTCTGCACATAGTTCCCAGACCTCTTTCCATGGACAGCTCACCACTCCTGTCTCCCTTTTCACGTTATGCTTGCATCTCAATGCCTTCTCCACCTGCCAAGGGGATGGCTGTGATGTGCTGATGGGATGGGTGGTGTTCACTTCACATCTCTTTCCCTTGCTCTCCCAGATGGCATCAGGCCAGATCTAGGGGTGAAGGAAGAGGCTTGGATTGAAATACCTCTTGTACTCCAACTCTGCTGCATTGCCAGATGTCCAGCCACAACTCATCTGGAGCATCACCGGCCACATGCAGAGGTGCTTCTACACCTCCTTTTGGTGCTAGCAAATCCTACCTTTCTCCATGGTGGGTTCCACTCTCCTCCTGGTGTGCATCCTTCCTGGGAATGCTCCTTCAACAGCTTTGACTCCTGTGGCCAAGCCTGCAGAGAAGAAACTCTTCCAACACTCAGCTCTCCTTGTGGAGGTACCCCAGGCCACCTGGGCTGAGGGCTCAGGCCTTGATCTCCAAAGGACCCAACAAATCTCCAAGGTGGTTCTTTCTGAGTACAGCCCACCATGGAAAGCCTTGGAGGGAAAAGAAAAAGTGTCCTGGGTGGCCTCCAACTGCAAAATGCCATTCTTTTTGGAGTCCAGGATGTGTGATGCAGTTGATTTTCTCCCCTGAACATCCATCAGACACTGGCTTTGCCAAATTTTGTGTTAGAAAATGCACATTTAGTCATCCTGCCTCTCAGTAAGTACATGCACCTCCCTCTGCAGATTCTGGTCAGAGCTGTGCCTTGCTGTCTGGGTGCACAGCTGGTCCCATTCCCAAATGCTGATATCTGGCTGACTAAGCTGAGATTGAACAGCCAATTTTTAGTAATGCTGGAAATTCTTGTTGCCTTTTAAGGCAAGAGCTCCATTCTCTGGCTCATGTGAGCAGGAGCAGTTTTACCAGAGAAGAGAGAGCTAAGTCAGTGCCCCTCGGGCTTTGTCCTGTTATCCAGAAACACCAACCCTTCTGCAGTGCACCTCTTCATGGACCAACCTGAATTACTGTCACACATCCCGAGTTCGTTGCATTGCAACACCGCTCATCCCCACTGTTGTGTTTTCCAAAAGAGGATGCTGCTGCTAAAAATTACATAAATGATGAAGAAATACAAATTAACACACCCTCTGCCCAACCACGGGTCACTGGTGATGCATAAACACAGCTGAACCCTGGGGAAAGAACAAAGCCAAGTGAAAGAGAAGGTAAAATAATACTGTTTATTTCCACATCTCCCTCATCACCGCGAGGCCGTGTGTGTGCCCTGCGGTTTGTGGTTGGAGTTTTGGTTGTGTCCAAAGGAAAGGACGTTTGTTGCAGCTGGGATAAAGTTAGAGCCGTGTGGGAGAAGGTTTGGCTTCACCACAGAGCTGGCTGCTGCCCATGGCACAGCTCATCCGAGTGCAGCTGAAAGGGGCTGTAGCCCAGCACTGGTTGTGTGTGGGTCTGTGGAAAACACCGAAAAAAGAGGGAAATAGGGAAAGCTGTGATCAAGGCACCCCACCATCACTCCTGTGATATATCAGGGTATCTCACTCAACTCTTTGGAGCAGTCATTTCCATAGAGGTGCTCCTAGGCAGCTGTGGAAGCCTTTGGAGCTGATGTTGGTGTTCCCAGGGGTCACAAGGCTGGCAGCTGTGAGGAAAACCCTGCTCAGCTTGAGTGACTAAGGAAAAAATGCCCTGAAAATGAAAGAAAAAAACCAAAGGGGAATCTACTGAACCTCAAGGTGGGGTGGGCTGAGGGACGAGGGCAAAATATACTCCCACCAGGGGTTTCAGCTTCTCCAGAGTTAACTTGTTCCCCTCTAGAAATATGAATTTCCAGGTTGTGGCTTGGAGAAAGTTGGAGCCAAGGATATCAAGCAAGTCAGCCACAAAAGCTGGGCTGAAGTTCTTGTCCTGTCCTGGGCCTGCAGGTGAAGGCAGGAAGAGCAGCCTGATGGAAACACATTTTCCCAGATCATCTTCTGTCAATAGCCAGGGTGAGACAGAACTGAGACTGGCACTCAATGACAGAGGTGGGACATGGTGATCCTGGCTCGTGAATGGATGGGGAGCATCCCTGTGCAGGAGGATTTGGGGAACTGATGGGTGATAAACTGGGCATGAGCTGGCACTGTGCAACTGCAGCAAAGAGTCTGCTGAGCCACACCAGCAGTGTGAGCAGCAGGACTAGAGAAGGCTCTGGGGAGACCTGAGAGCCCCTTCCAGGGCCTTGAGGGACTCTGAGAGAGCTGGAGGGGGACTTTGGACAAGAGCATGAAGTGACAAGGCAAGGGAGAATGTCTCCCACTGCCAGATGGCAGGGTTAGGTGGGATATTGATATCGTTCCCTGTGAGGGTGGTGAGGCCCTGACACAGGTTGTCCAGACAAGCTGTGGCTGCCCCATTCCTGAAGGCAGCCAAATTGGAAGGGGCTTGGAGCAAACTGGTGTAGTGGAAGCTGTCCCTGCCTGTGGCAGAGGATGGTCTTCAACAGTCATTTCAAACCCAAACCATTCTGGGATTCAGTGTTCAGGTACCCAGGAGGGGCAGGGAGAAGTCAGGGAGCTTCCGCAGAACTGGTTTCGCTCCCCTGTGTGAGAACCTGGGGGAAGTTCCCAGACTCTTGCCCAGTGCCAAGCCTCTCCTGGAAGAGGCAGTCAGTCACTCATGTCCTGGAGCCCAGGTCAGCATGGGGGCAAGGCACTGTGGGAGTACCAGCTCTTGGAGCATGGCCTTGGCTGACGATGGCCTGGGACCAGCTTGGCATTCCCCGTGGCTCCCAAGGCCTGACAGATACCTGGAGAGCTGTGGCTGGCTTTCCAGAAACAGGCTTGCAGGACCTATGTGTCAATTTTGGGGCCATGCTCCAACTGCAGAGTCACTGTGCTTAGTTTAGTTTTCAGGAAATGCCACAAACCTGTTTCCCCGCTAGTTAGGAGAAGCGTTCGGTGTCAGGTTTTGCCTGTGTTGCAAAATGCTGTTTTCTACCTGGGATGAGCCAAACTGGCCACTGGAGAGCTGGAGCTGATGTTTTTTTAACCAATATTTGCTTCTAAGTACTGCTTCTAAGTATTGCCTAATTTCTAAACCGCACACAGCAAACAAAGAGCTCTCTGTCGATTTTAAGCCGCTCTTCCCAGCTTGGAGTGCTAAGACCAGCTGCAAACTGAGGCTACTTGTCCAGAGCTGCTTACCAGGTCACAGCATTACAGATTTGCGTTTTTAGGCTGGAAATTAATGGCAGCTCAACAGCCAGGTGCCAGGAGCTCGGCCCTCAGTGCCTTGCATGGCAGCTCTGCAGGACGGTGCCACTGCTCCACACGCTCCCCGTGCACATCCCCCGTTTCAGCAAACACCAGCTGGCCCAGCAGCGCTGAGGAAACAGGTTTTCTTGACCTCCTTGCCCAAGCAGGCCCCCATTAACTCCCCAGCCCCCTTGCTGAAGTCAGCAGTGGCTTCTCCTCCACCAGCCAGCAGCCCATGCAAAACCCACTCTCTCAGACATGCAATTAGTGCCATTCCTCCTAATGAAGGATGTCTGTTTGCTTAATTAACCCAAAGGTTAACGGGATTACCAGCAAGTCTGTGCAACACCGGGAGCTGTGATATTCCTGACAGGATTTTGGAAGGGAAGGTGGTGAATTGCTGCTGAAGACACTCTTGCAAAGAGAGCGGCTGCAGCCTGATAATGCTCAGCCCTGCCTCCTGCGTATTTCCCAAAGATCTGTGGGAACAAACAAGTAAATACTGCTGTCTGGGAAAGAAATGGCAGGAGTGCCAGCTGCCCTGTGTGGCCACAGCACCCTCTGCTCCTCTCCTGCAGGACCCCAGGTCCCATGCCAGGGTACGCACAGGCAGTTGCACAACTCTTCTGTCCACAGAGTGGCTGTGTCCAGCTCCCTGGGACATGCCAGTTTCCACGGGGACATGTCCCCACAGCAAGATGCTGGACCATCTTAGAGATGTGGCTGGCTGAGAACAGGAGAAAAGGTGACTTTCTAGGAGGAGGAAGCTGTGGCTCTCCTGCAATACCAGGCACACATCCAGGGATGTTCTCCTGCAGTGGCAGAGCCCAGGACACCGGGGTGGGGACAGAGGCACCACTGTGGCAGAGATGGTCAAGAAAAACTTGTAGTGAGAGGGGAGAAGGAGTGGAGGAGCACGAGGTGAACCTGGGGATGAGCCACTGGTACTGCAGCACAGTAAGGGAGCAGGGGGACATTGCTGAAGCAGGTCCTGGCAGGTGCAGCCAGGGGAGCAGCCCTGAGCCTGCTGCAGAGCGATGCTGGGGATTTTGCTGGTCCCTTTGCAATTTGCTTTGCTGTGGGCATGGAGCTACAGGTGGAGCAGGCAGCAGAGGCTGGCAGCCAAAAGGACACAAAGGAGAAGGCAAGGAGAGACACCAAAAACTTGGGAACCAGCTTCCCAGAGTAGGCCAGCAGTACCAGACCAGGGGTGGAGCACTGTCCGTCTGCTGGAACAGCTGTCTCTGCTAGATCTGACCCAGGGAGCAGGGACCGAACCTGTTCTTGTCCTCCACAGTCCCCAGGCAGCCCAGCTGGGCTGGCACGGCCACCCACCGCTGTGCCAAGCATTGGAGCTGCAGGAGAGCTGCTCTGGCCAGAAATGAGATTTGGGCATTAAATGAACGGGAAAAGGGTCAGCTCACCAGTGGGTCAAGCTGAACTCTACCACTTGCTGTTCAACCCCTTTCCAGTTAGTTAATTTATGGTAATCATTAATTCCAAGCCCCTGTCCATGCGGGAAGCTTCACAATAGCTAATTTTTAATCTGTCACCACAGCTACACGCTGCTACATGTGTCCTGGTTGAAGCCACCTTCCCATTTAAACACTTTTACAGCCAATATAATTCCCTGCTGATTAATAGTGGTTGTTTTGAAACCACTAAAAAAAAAAATCAGTTGGCCAATATTCCCTTCCACTCTGTAATTTTAAAGCAGCATTAAAAGGGAATTAATGGAAATAACACTTTAGAATAACAGCAAGGCTTAGTCTTTATTGGAGACCCTTTGAACTCTAGTTAAATTAATTTCCCTTCTGCTCTTGAGATTTTTCAAAGACAGATCTGTCACGAGCAGTGCAAACATCTCACCCTTTAGGGGTCAAGAGCTGAGTGTGACACCAGTGAGCAAATACTGGCCCCGGGACCTGGGAGTGCACCTTCTTCCTGACAGCCCGGCACCGGTGACCCCCAAAAACCCCAGCGAAGCACCTGCCCTGCCTAGGGATCGCTGAGGAGCCCTTGACTTTCTGGTCCCTCCTCTCACTCCTAAGTGACAGAGGAATTTGTTTGCTGCTCGCTGGTCAAGATGTTTTCATCAAGATAAAGCCCGAGGGGAATGGCTCCTCCCATCCTCGCTCCTCGGCCGCCCGGGGCTGGCACAGCCTTGAGGCACCGCTGGACCCTGGCTCTCAAACAGCTTCGTCCTTTCCTGTAATTACTGTTTTGCAATGTGGAAAATAATAAACGTCTTGGGGCTGTTAAGAGCTCTGGGAGGAGAAGAGAGTGGGGAGCAAAAGACCCAGCTAAACAGATTCCAAACCCCCTCCGGAGGGCTTTTAGGCTCCCGTGGCATTTGAATCCTTATTGAATTTCCAGCTGCAGGGATAAATGAGCAGAAAACATAGGCAGCGATGGGGAGGGGGCTCCAGGACTCAGGTCTGGCTGGAGCTAGACTCAGTGAGGGAGCTCTGGACATCGGGATGCAGCAGCGCCCTCCCAGAGCCCCCCAGCATCTCCACCGGGTCCTTGTCCCCACCCTCTGCTCATGTGGGCGCTGTGGCCCTGGGGAACGTGATGGCAAAGCCCAGCTGCAGCGTGACATGGCTCTAACAGCTCCTGAAAACTGTTGCAAGAATAAGGAAGGAGCCCGAAAAATTCTTGCTTCAGATACTGTGTTAAAAGTTGCATAAGGTGGAGGGACGTGCCTGCACTCTTGTAGGTGCAATAAAATCCCAGAATGGTTGGGGTTGGAAGGAAAGCTCATTTAATCCAGTCCAGCCATCCTGCCATTTACAGGGACTGCTTCCACTGTCCCAGGTTGCTCCAAGCCCTGTCCAACCTGGCCTTGGACACTTACAAGGATGGAGAGTCCAGAACCTCTCTGGGCAACAACAACAATTGTTGTTGTACAATGGTGATTAATCAGTAAATGTAAAACAGTAAAAATAAATCAGTTATGTTTTAGGCAAGGTATGGGGAGAAATTACTTCATTCCACTACAATTCTCTTTTAATTGCAGTGATGAACTCCTTTTGGGGAGTCTGCTCACTGCCAGGGACTGAGGGTCTCTGCATGGCCATGTCCACAGCTTTGCAGGACCTGATCTGACATCAGTTGTTTCCCTTTTCACCAGAGTTTCTGCCCTTCCACCTGCACACCTCTGACCAGCAGCATCCTCCTTCAGAGAGTGCCAGGGCCACGTGCTGGGGGCAGAGAGAGGGAACAAACCTTGGAGAAACCCTCACCAAGAGGCATCACCTGCTCCTACAACCCCATCCTCCCTCATTTCCAGCCTCTCTGGGGACCTCCACTCAAATCTTCCAGGAGCTTCCAGCAGGTCATTCCCTGCCTGAGCGATGCTGGAGAAGCACCGGTCCCCAGCTCTGCCCAGCTCTGCCCATGGCCCTCTTGGTCCTGACCCCAACCCACAGACAAACTCCTCAGCCAGACCTTGCACCTACCTGGTGGTCCCCCGGATGTCTCCAATGCTGTCACTGTCCCCAGGTCTGATCCCAGCCTCAAACCTTTCTTGTCACCAACAGATCCCAGGAGATCTGGACTGTGGGTTGAGTCCAGCTCTTATCCAGGGCCCATCCTGCTCACTTTGGACAAGGATCACGCTGAGGTGCCCATTCCTTTGGGAGCAATCAGCCCTTGCAGTACCCTACCACGCAGGCAAGAACACAAAGCTCTCCCCTGGTTAGACCAAGGAATGGGAAACAAGACACCAACTCCTTGCAGGGCTTTGATCCCATACCTCAATCCATTTCCATCCCGCTTTATCCTGGGCAATGGTTTCTTGGATGCAGCAGTATGATTTTTCCACCAAACCAAACATTTTTTGCTGAGTCCTGGCTCTCACAGGAGTCCCACAGCCCCGTGCTGACATCAACACCATCCCCATAAACATGCCATGGAGACACAACATGAACAAACAGCAGGAAAAGCTTTGTGGAGATCCTGTTACAAACAAGAATTTTGTTCCTTTTGCACATTCTCTGAGGTGGGAAATCCCCATGAAAAGACCAGGCTTTTAGTCAAGGTCACCAGGCTTGTGTAACGATAGCAGGCTTGGGGAAGTTGGAGCCACCAACCTGTGTCTCCTTCCTTGTCTACCACAAGGAATGCCAGCACAGATTTTCAGAGCACAGCAGCAAACAGCTTCCCGGGGAGAGCTTTACACCAAATGAGCCACCAGCTTTTTTCTCATTAGCATAATACCTCCATTAGCAACTCTTGCAGGCTCGGGCTGTGACAGAGGACTTTCTAAACAAGGGAAGACTAATGAAGGGAGCAGGTTGAGCTGGCTTAGCCCCTAAAAGAAATCCAAGCTGCCTCTCTCATTCCAAGGTGTTGACACCTTCAGAGGGTAATTACAGTAGAGGTAGCATGGAGTACCTCATGTTAAAGGGCACAGAGGTTCAACACCTTCAGCAATCCAAGCTGAATTAAATAATTAACCGCAAGTCGAGCTGTTCTGGTTTTAAGGAGAGACACGGACACCTGGAGCAGTTCAGGGTTACGTCTGCTGTGCTCACAAAATGCCAAAGTACAGGCTGCTCAGTTGTCCAGCAGCCACAGTTGTATCCAGTTCCTCCTGGTCACAGATGACCAACCAAAAACAAAAGAGGTGTGAGCAGAAAGAGCTCTGGGGGAACGCAGAGGATATGCGGTGGCAAGAGCCCTGTGGCAGGGACATTCAGGGACACTGCCCCCAGCTGGGGCACCTGGAGGTCGGGACTGTGGCCAGCCCCTGTTCCAGCTCCTGGCAGCACTCAGGGTCCTGGCTGGAGGGGACAAACCAGAGGACAAGATCCCAATAGAAACCTTGGACCTCATCACCTCCTGAAGGATTTCAGCGGGGTGCTGGGTCTGCTGAAGATATTTTCCTGCATTTGCAATCTTCTTGGCTGAGCCAAGAAGGGAGCTCCAGCTCTTGGGCACAAGACAGCCCTGCCCCAGGAACAGCACAGCTGGACCCAGGGCTGCTCTTTGAGCCCTAACACACTGCAGGATTCCCAGGCTGGGATCCCAGTTTTGAGGAACTATCCCCTTTACTTTCTTTTTCCTTTAACTCATCCCTTACTCAGTTCACAGTTGTCAAACTCTCGTGTTCATGCACTCCTACTCAGAGATTTTGATGGTGAAAGGGAAGGCAGGGGACATCTAGAAGGTTCTGATCTGTAAGATTAGCTAAGGTTAAGGAGCAATGTAAAGTGGAGAATGGTTTTATGCACTATCTCCTGGTGTTGGCTGTTCAAAAGAAAATAATTCTCCAGACTGCCTGAGGAACACCTGGACAGAGACATGTCCTGCAGCAACAGGACAGTGGTCTGAAGGTTTCTGAACAGTGAAATCCATTCCCTGGGGTGCAGGGGTGGCTCTGGAGGGGCATCATGCCCAACCCTCCCTGGAGCTAACATGCATGGGAGCACACAGACCAACCTGCAGAGATGGTCTGCAGCCTCTGTGAGGCTGGGGGAAACCTCTGCAGCCACATAGACACCCAGAGAGCTCCTCCAGTCCTTGTGACCTGCCCTCATAGCTGTCATTCATCCTAGAGACACTTTAAACCACTTGTATGTCTATGGCTTCCCCTTTCTGCCCTTTCAATGCCAAACAGCTCGTAGTGCTCCAGTCTCTCTCTCCTGGGGCTCAGTTCCTCATCTCCTCACTTCTCCCCAGCCTGGACCTGCATTCTCCTTACTCAGAAATTGCTTTTTCAAAGACTGGATTGACTGATGGGAAGAGGAGACCGTTCCTTTGGAGATGTGGTGTCCCAGCTGATTGTCTGCAACAGTTTCTCTTCCATCCTTTCTCTTCCACCCAGCCTAGCTGTGCTGGATGAGTATCTTCAGGGGATCTGACAGGGGCAGGATGTTCATGATCAGTGCCAGTAGTGATAACATGCCCCCCACGCCTGCACACCCCTCTTTGCTTTGAGCCACATTGTGTGCCATCTGCATTCCCCCAGCCAGGTTTTGCAGGGAATTAGATGTTTTCCTAAATGCCACTTCTTGCCTCCTTAGAGCATCTCAGGGACAGGCACCAAAAAATGCATCAACTCTACCCAATTCCACATCTGGTGGGACAGAAGCCCCTCTGAGCAGTCCTGCCAGCTGCCCTGAGTCAGGGTACTGCAGAAAATCCAGAAGATAACTGTGAGGAAGAACCATGAGGAAGGAAAGACAGAAATAGAACTTATCCCAGAGAAGCTGTGGCTGCCCTGCCCCTGGCAGTGTCCAAGGCAAGGTTGGACAGGGCTTGGAGCAGCCTGGGATAGTGCAAGGTGCTCCTGTCCATGGCAGGGGGGTGAATGGGGTGAGCTTTAAGGTCTCTTCCAACCCAAACCATGCTGTGATTCCATGATAAATGGCCCAGAGGGAGCTCATTCCCCAGGCCCATGGCAGAGAAAAGAATCCAAAGCTAAGGCAGTGGAGGTAAGGGGAGCAGAAGCTGTACTAGGTGATTCCTGGAACAAAGTTCAACCCACCTGGAGCCTCATGAGTCCCATCTGTGCAATCAGCAGCTGCTTGCTCAGCAAACACTCTTACCCCAGCCTTGCTGCTGCTGCTGCTGCAGCCTCGACAGCATTTTTGGAGAAGGGGATGTTTGAACATCTGCTATTCAGACCACTTATGCAACTGTGGGGTGTGGGGTGCACCTTCACACACAGCCCAAGTGCACCCCATCCCCTGAATAACCCACTGCACATCAGGGACTCCATCCCCACCTTCCTCAGCTCCTCGGCTTTCTGTAGGACTCTGTTTGGTTCCTGTGGCACAGACATGCCCTCAGACCTCACGGAAAGAGAAATCTCTCCACGCCAGAGAGCCAGATGAGAAGGGACATTAGAGAGACAGAGCAGGAGGAAGGAATGAGGGCAGGCACAGACCTGGTGCCGGGGAAGAGTGTGTGGGCAAACATGCAGGCAGGAAACAAGCGGATTGTGCTCCCCTTCCTCACAACATCCACCTCAATCTGCTCTTCCCCTGCTGCCCCAGAGTCCTACATGTTGTACCCACTCTGCTCCTGAGGCCACCCCTCTCGGTCCCCAGCACCTGTCATGGCTCTGATGAGTCACAGCTCTCCTCACACATAGACTCTGGACCCAAATCTGTCCCTCTGAACCTCCGACCTTCTGCTGCCGGCAAGAAATGGCAGCAGCAGCCTTGGCCCGGCACGTAGTGCTGTTTGCACAGCCCTTGCTCAAACACAATGGCCAGAGCTCGCTCTGCAGCCCCCCCAGCAGTGCCACAGCCTCCCTGTGTCGATGGCAGGATCACAGGGGAGCACCGTGCACCTCCAGCTGTGGCCACGGGGGCCAGGCTCCCCCTGAGGCTCTCCTCGTCACCCCTCAGCAAACCCACACTGTCCCACAGGGCACTGACACCCCAGTTAGGTCAATTACTGGAGCAGGATACGGTAATCAATCATAAACAACGGTTTGGAGTTAATTAATTAACTATATGGCTAATGGTTTAATTAACCATGAGCAATGACAATATCATACAGTGGGGCTCAGTTGATCTTGGAAAAGATGACAGTGACTTGGCCAGTGTCCAAGCCCTGTCCTGAAGGCAAGAAGGGGTGGGAATGTGGTTTACTGACAGCCTGGATGCCAGGAGAACCAAGCAGGGAGCTTGGGGGCCTCAGCAGGAGCCTGACCTGCAGCTCCTGCTTGAGAAAACACTCCCCATTGACACCTGGAGCCCATAAAGCAGCACCATTGCATCAAAAAGCCTAGAAAAAAAATAGATAAATAAATAAATTGATCCATCAGCAGGTCAGCAAAGGACCAACTCCCCTTGTAGGAGACCTACAAGTCCCGTGCTGCTGGAGAAAGGAGGACTGGCCACACCTACCTTTTGGGTTCATTATGTGTGTGACAGAGCCATTGTAGGAACAGAGCATCAGCTTTTCATTCATAGTCGAGAGTGTCACACATTCACCTGTGGGAGCAAAACTCAGACCTGAAGAACTTCCTGTGAGGATTTGACTTAAGATTCCTTCCTTCTTAGGATGAAAATGGTGGTGGTGAAGGAGCCAGGTCACAAAAGACCTGGAAAAGCAAAGGTGTAAAGTGAGGCTGTCTGTGGACTTTATTTATCCCCTTTGCAGTTTTCCAACGCTGAAAGAATTAATTTTCTTGCCCTTAAAACATATCAAGATTCCCCTATTGCAACTGAGGATAGAAAACGCAAAGCTCAGGAGCTTTTTTCCCTACGAGAAGTAATTCCGAGCAGGAAATACTTTATTGTGCCTCTTCCCAGGGCAGATACCTGGATTTCCACGCTGCATTGATGACCCCTGCAGGGAAAAGCAGTAACGGTCTTGAGTTTAAATTCCTTCCTTACCTAGAAGTGTGTGGTGTGGTCATGGGCAATGCCTCAGGCTCTTGTTAGGCTTGAAAGGAGTCATCTGTTCCCAGAGATGTTGAGGTGTTAGGAA
>VXBU01014493.1:372-19537 GCA_013400315.1 Bombycilla garrulus
TGATTATTTTGGTTTGGTTTTAATTTTTTGTGTGGTTTTTGGGGGTTTGTTTGCTTGTTTCTTTTTTTATGTGTGCGGTTTTTTTTTTCTTGTTTGTTCGGTTTGGTTTTTCGTCTTTTATATCACTCTTTTTCAGGATGGTAATGGAACTGAAGAAAAAATAGCCTTTGAATATGCACGAAAATTCCTAACAGTCTTGTGGTGATGTAAAAAGCAATTTTGATCTAGTAAAGACAAGATTATTCTCCAGTAAAACTGAGCATTTTGTCCTTCTGAGTATGAACATTATGTCTTTCTATGCTTTTATGCCATGCACGTATAAAAGTATCATTATGTTCCCCTCAAACTGAAATACTGGAGGCTAAATATTTCTATGTTCCAGACTGAAGCAGCTAAAAAATATTTCTACTAGACCTGCTTTTCTGCTTCTATAAGTTTCCCAGATTGTTTCTTTTATTAGGGAATATGTGTGGAGTTTTAAAGAGTTTAAAGAGCGTTTCAGCTAAATGTAATCACTGCAGTGTAAATTATATGCACAATGAGGAAATCCATACTCTTTCCCAAAGTTTCATTGGAAGAGTTTGAGCCACGCAGAAGAGATGACTGAATGAGCACCGTGGCAATTAAAAATTGTTCCTTTATGCATGGGAAATACTCTGCCTTGAAAAATGGGTGGGAAATTGAAAAAATATAAACACACACCATTGAGACGAGGCTGTGAAAATTACTGGATTCTCAGCTTACTAAACAAGCAAGAAGGACTCACTTTAGACCTAACAAAGTACAGGATTTACTTTTCTCAGACAAATTATCCTCTAATATATTCCATCAAAAAAAAAAAAACAACAACAAAAAAACCCCAGTTTACAATTAATTTCTATATTGATAAATCTTCCCAGAAATGGAAAAAAAATATAAAAAGTTAACTTTCCTCAGTTTAAGAGAGCATTTTCTTATAGTCCCACATGATTCCATGTTTTGATTATAGAATATGATAAAAGTCTTTTATCTGAAATTATCATTTATAAGTAGCTGGACTGAAGAGCAGTCAAAAGTGTGGTGGACAAAAAAAAAACCCTGAACAGTAGGAGTTGAGGGATTTGGAGAATATTAATAGATAGATTCTCTTGTCAGAGACAAGGAAAGATCATGAAGGCATTTTTGCCCACAGTTGTGTGTAGTACAGAGTAATAATTTGATGACTCCATGCTTAACCTTTTTTTCTTCTAAAATAACTGTTCCCTTATAGGTGGAGAGACGGCTGAAACCTGTCCTGAAAACCTCTTTTTAGTATCCTCCTCTTCACAGTAAACCAGATCCCTTCATCTCTCTTGAAATGAAGAATATTGCCTGTGTCTTTTATTGCACCCCTTGTCACGCACTTTTGAATTAACACCTCACCCAGATGAAATTTAAGTGCAATGCTACAAATTTTGTCTTGTTTTCCAGGCAGGTTGGCAAACATACTCACACATTTTAAGAAACATTACTCATCCATTCACTGCTGCTGAAAAAACTTCACACTATTCTCTTCTATGCCATGCTTGGTGAGATTACCAGTTGAGAAATATGATGTCTTCTTCAATTCCTCATTATTGAGGCCTTACAATTTAGTTCTAATTGGTGCTTGTAAAAATTCAGAATGAAAAAAGTGTCCCTTAAAATGCCTAATAATAATAATACTAATAATAATGCCTTATATGCCCAATAATAATGTGCCTAATATGCCTAATAATGCCTTACCTGTGTCAATTTATGTTATGATGTTAATTAGTAATGATGTTAATTAGCTTGGTTTAGTATCTCTATCACCTTCCCCTTTTCAAGAATATGGATTGAATTTTGATCATCATATTAAAGATGCCTGACTAGCACTGAATTTTATTGGCTCTGTCTTGTTGTCCTCATGCATTCTGTGGCAGAAACCAAGGGCAATCACTCAGGCAAACTGCATGTTTGCTTTTTGTTTGTTTTTTTTTTTAGTGAGTTAAGGCAAGAATATTAAAAATCATTCATTAATATTGCTCTTTTTATATTTGTGAATAACGCCCTGAAATGAAACCTTTCTGTGGGATCTGCCAGCGAAATTGTAAACCTGTCAGGCTTTGGTTTCTCCAGCTTTGGATTTGGAGATTGATCTCAATCCTGCTGGACACAGTTTTCACCTCCCGCCGTACTTTAATTTTCTGCAACACCCTGAGTGGATTTGAAGTGGCTTCTGACAAAAACGTACAGAAATTCTACTCATGATGATACATTGTAAAGACTGAAATTTGAAATATTGAATATTGACAGACAATATGCTTTTGAATGTTAGTTTGTTTGTTTTATAATTAAGCTTTCCTTTCTTAGTTTTAATTCCATGATACAGATTGATACCCATAGAGACGTACAGACCAGAAGAGTAAAACTCTCACAAACCAAAACTAAATAAGGAATCATGAAAATTCCAGTTCTCTGTTTTTCTTTCAGTTTTTGGAAACCTTATAGGATTAGAGTGCCGATTTAGCATCTTGTTGCATTTTGATTCTGCTCTTCCTCTGCTTAATATCAATCAGAACTTTGAAAAGTAACATAAAGTATATTCAAAAATCATATTGATTTCTCAATCAGAGGTAAGTTTCTAAAGTGCAAATGAGATAGAACCTGATCTTTCCTGAAGAAAAGGTTAATCAAGGACACTGTCATGAATTCAGCAGAGGTAAAAATTACCTCTGTAAATTTTTTTTACCTCCTACAGGAACAAGAAAATGTTGGCAGAAGCATTTTTGTGTAGATTATTTTATTAGTTTGATGACTTTTCAGTTTGAATTTTGGTAAAGCACAGCTTTTCTCAGAGAGCAGAAGTTATGTTTTATGTCACTGAGGTGAGAGGCAGTGTGACAAAAAAGTCAATATTCTGAGCAGTGGGACGTGTTCCCAGAGCGGTGTGGATCCTCCCTCCTTGCAGTTATCCCAAAAACTCTCGGGATATGGCCCTGGTCAGGACCTGGCCTGCTACAGGTCTCCAGGAAGATGGTTGGACAAAATGTCTTCAAGAGGGACTTTCAGTTCCCAAACATTCTGAGAATTTTAATGCATTAGGGGCTCAAATTTAATGGCTCTCTAGTTCAGAGTGTTTTGGTTTTATGGTTCTTAGTCATCAGAACTCCTTTCCCTTGGTAATTCACCTAGGTGTGGTTAATTTCAATAATTTCATTTTTCAAAACCTGAGCCATTAATCCAGTTTGTTTCCAAAGTACTTTCCGTCCTGATGTCCCCACAAACCCTCGGCAGACACAAAATGTGATTGATGGAGCCAGACCCAGGCTGCTGCTTTGCTGTCTGATCACAGCACCTTCACCGTGGAATTGTGACTGAGCAGGGTGTGGCTGTCGGTGGCACAGCGCCACAACCAGCACACGGGGTATTTTATCAGAAACTGCCTCCAAGCAGCCTTCTGTGAAAAGGTTCACACAGAACAAAAGCCAACTTTGCAGACCGCAGGCTCCCTTCTGTTGAGTTTGCTGCCCCAGTTTTGGATGTTGGCACAGGCGCTGAGGGAGGTGAACACCTTACACCCCTCCGCAGGTGAGACATTCCCTGGGCAGGTGAAACCTGGCTGCTCAAAGGGAGGAATCTCCAGCCCTTCCAGCCTAGCTCTCAGATTCCGCAAGGTTTAAAGGAAAAAAGATATTTAATGTTGGAGTTTTGCACCACAGTGGAAAATAAAATAGATTTAGATTAAACGTTAGGAAGAAATTCTTCACTGTGAGGGTGGTGAGGACCTGGAACAGGTGAGTATTCAGATTATTTATATTGAAATTAAAAACTTAGAGAGTAGTCTTTGAGGGGTAACTATTTATAAATTAATTTAATTAGCAAAAAAAAAAAATAAGCACCTTTCTCTGAAAATGTTTTTAAAACCAACTGCTAAGTGGCTGACCTTTTATTTTGCGTGTAATTTTGTTTCAAGTCAATTAGCAATAATGCCCATTTGTACTTAAAGTGAAGAATTTGACATTTAGTTTGAACGTGCATTTTTAAGTGTTAATAATTGCAGGCAACAAAACGCTTGAGAAAGTATCACTTTGCTGTAGTGATAAAAAATACACAATTATTTTATTCAAAGGCTCCTGGTTAGAGAGGGGAGTAGAAGAGAATTTGAATTACAGCTTATAAACCTGCAGAACTCTTTTTAATATATTGTTTCCAGCTCAAAAGACATACTCCTGCAGTGCAGACACACAAGCCTTTGCTTACAGCTGGTCTCACTGAACTCAGAGGTGTTAGGTGTTCATGAAATATATAGTTTCTTTACCATTTTCAGGGGTTCTCTTTAATTATTGTTTAGGTTTTTATTATTGATACTTTTTTCTGATGTTGCCAGCCAAAAAAGGAACTTCTAAGCTGCATTCAGCCTCATGATGTGGCATTTGAAAAGCAAATGTTTGCTTTTAATTTGTTAGGGCATGCTGATGGAAAAAAAAAATATAAAAAGAGTAACGGAAAAATACAATTGCAGGCTCTCTGAGCACGACAGGTGAGAGATATGTGCACACTTTTCCCAAAGATGTATTTAGGTGTTCAGATGTCAGCAGACTTCTCTGGAATGAGATGTCACTGTGTTCAACTTTAGCACCTTACACATAAAATCTTAAATATCTCCATGGTTGTTGGACCAGCGTTCTCAGAGAGCCTCATTTCGTAGCGTGTTTAGAGACTCAGGGATTTATATCTGGGTAATACGACCACCCTCCATGAAATTTATTTGTATTTACCTTGGAAAAATATGCAATTCATCCTGAAAAAAAAATGTTGACCGTGACAAAAATATTTCCAATTTAAATAACTACATTGCAGCAATGCAGCAGAAATGCATCTGGGGGTCACTGAACTTTTGGTGAGTACCTGTTTCTCTCCATCTCAAAAATTTGACATTCTAATAATGTTAAAAAGGGGAAAAAAAAATTAAAATTTGCTTTTATTTTTTTCCCATGGAAATAGCAAGATTTGAAGTGGGCTGTATATTGTCTTACAAATTAAATTTAGAGGATGTTTAGAAACTTTTTTCTCTTCCCTAGAGCTGGAGATCACCTGCTGGAATCTCCTTACTGCTCATAATTAGCAACGATACTCATAATTAGTTAGAACTAATAATAGATAATTACTATTTATCATTAGTTCTTTGTCATTATTTGGTACTACTGACATTGACATCAGCTCCTTTACTTCAGCTTTCCTCCCTCAGGCTGCTCTCTTTCTTTATTTTTCCCTCTCTCTCCCTGAAAGCTACTTCAAAACATCAGCCCTTGAGATTGAAAGAGAAATAATTAAGTAAAGATTTTAATGATCACCCCTGTGGCTTTATATTTATATTATTTATGTCTATGGTTACAGTTATATTTATATTATTTATATTACAGCTATATATTGTTATACAGCTATATTTATATTGTTTTTATTTAAATTTTTATGCAGGACCTTCCACCGCTCCATTGCTGTTGCCATATGCAAATCTAGAATAATATGCAAGCAAGAAACAGAAATGCACAGTCATGGAGCTCTAGTGAACTTCATGGTGTTTTGGTTTTTTTATTAAAGAGTTTTTTTCCTCCATCTAAAAAGGAAGAATATGAGCACAACAGTTGCAGTCTGTGAGGGAGAACAGCAGAAAAAGACCCGAAAAAACTGGAGTGGGTAAAACACTTCCATTTCCTCCAGGAATATGACTAAACTACAGCAAAACACACATTGCTTGGACATGTCCCAGAGATAGTGGCCAAGATAAATCCATTTAAACACACAGTTCAGAGTCTCTCAGCCAAACTGATGCTCTACATGCTCAGCAAAGGACTGGTTTCTGGCTCTGCAATATGGGAGAATGCATTAAAGTCTGGTTCTTGAGAAATAACTGGCAATTGTAACTATTTTATTCACACATCTACAGCTCATGATTTTTTTTTCCCAGCGTTTTCATTTTAGTTGTTTGTTTTTTTTAAGGTTTCTATGACATTTCCAATATACAGCAGATGCAAAGTCTAAGATAAAGAACGGTAAGAATTCCAAACAAAAAAAAAAAACAACAGCCCTTGGAGTGTAATGCATATAGAAAGTAAATCCATGTAAATAATAGATAAAAATGAATAAATAATATTTAGCATCCATTTCAAGAACTGCTTTGCCATACTCATCTTCTCCAAATTAGGAAAAATTAAGCTTTACAATGAAATTGCTGGAATTCATAGTCTGTGTCAGTTTAGGTGTCCACATACTCACAGTGTGCAGTATATATATGAATTAATATATGTGTGCTTGTTTTGCGCTGATTCACGTAGACTGATGAAAGTACAAATAACTGTAAAGAAAGGGGAAAAAATTGAAAAAAATAAGACATTTATAAAATATTTATGATCACATATATTTAGTCTATTGTAAAAGCATTACTTAATTCCATTTGTAAAGATGTTATACCATACTGAAGGATTATTGTTATAAATGTACGCCATAACTGAATTTCAAACAGCAGTGCTGGAGTTTGTCCCATTATAGGATTAAACTGACATTATCAGTCAAATGAACAGAATTGGCACTAACAATTTGTTTTATTTTGTTGTTTAGATATAACCAGAATACAAAAATGAAAAGGGACTTGGGCAAATAATGTCCTGTGCAATTCTAGTGAAGGAAATCAAACTGAACAGAAGGAAATTAAACTGATTCATTGAGGTTTGGGTTTTTTCGTAGTTTTCATAGAGAACTCACCTAACAAGGCAGGAAGCTGAGCCTTGTCTCTGGTGCCAAGCTTTCACCAAAGAAGAGGGATCTGCCAGAACGGTCATTGGTTAAATTGAGTCTTTGGGCCGTGGGTGCCTTGTGCTGCTGCTCTTCGCAGGCTGGACTTTGTAAATCTTGCTTTGAGCAGCAGCTTGCAGCTCCTGTGGAGCATTTATGAGCGTACCTAAATGTCAGCCTCGCCAGGAAACTGCGTGTGCACGCGTGGGTGTGAGAGGGGAGGCACTGAAACAAAATCTTTGCGCTCTCAAGTGGGGCTTTGGTCAACAGTGTTCATCAGATTTTGTGTTTTCACTGACTTGTTTTTATGGAGAGGCAGTCTGTTCAGCTTCCTCAGCGCCTCTGGGTGATCTTCCGAAGACCTCTGCACCCACAGAGCATCGAGGCAGAGAGGTGAGCGGTCAGGAAATCGGGCTGCATTCTGCCTCCTTCCAAACTGTGGCTGTGTGTTCCTGAAAAACTGCTGTTCCTCTCACTTTTCACTTCTTAGGAATCTGATTATTTGATACCCCTTGAAACAACACTGCAGACAGAAGGAAAATGCTTCCATATATTCATTCCTGGGTGGCAACTCACTCCCAAAAAAATGCAAAGTCGGTAACACAAAACGAATCATAAAAGCTTCACAGGTTTACCCACAAAGGTTCCACCTCCCCTCCCTTCCAAAATGGTGAAACAATCTGCACATGACTCAGAATCAATTTTGACAGAGAAGCTGCCTTTCCCCTCAGCTGCTCCTGAAGAAATTGGGAGTTAACCAACTCTTTACGTGTCAGAGCTTGGGCTGATGGACTGTGCCCTGGGAATGCGACGCTGCCTGCTCTGCAGTGGTGCCTTGCTGCTCCTTTGCTACATCAGGACAGAAAAAGCACATAACAATTCCAGCCCCAGAGCACCCACCTGCAGCCTCCCAGGTCCCATAAAAAAACAACAGAAGGGAAGCCCTCAAGAAAAGGAAAAATAAAGGGGACAAAAAAAACCACCAAAACAAAACAAAAAAAACCAAACCCCCACAAAACAAAACCCAAACAAACAAAAAAATACAAAACCCAAAGAAAAAACAACCCCACATTTTCCTCTTCTTCCCTAGTGTACTACGTGATAGACTGAAAGCCAGGTTAACTCCGTGAAATATATGAGTAATGCCACACAAAACAACCCAGGCAAGGAATGGGAAATTGAAACATCATATCACAGATTTAATCACTGAATTCTAGAAGTTATTTGAATACTTCATTCTCTGCAAGACTCTGTCCCTGATCATTATCCCAACAATAGATGATGTTGAAAACCTATTTCTTCAGTACCAAAAGCAAGAGGTTCCTGAATCTATAACTACTTTTCTGCACTTAACTGGAGTTTGATTAAATCTTTATGCTCCGTTAAACAGGGAACAAATCTCTTCATGTCTTTTAAAGGATCTCTACAACAGAAAAGGTATCAAAGAGATGGAGCTGCATGGTTGGGAAGTAACATAAAAAGATGAATATGTCTTTCTGGTGTATTAAAGTACTGGCATTTAAAACATAAATTGCATGATATTATATAAACTATATCATATAGTTTTTCTAATAGTATGTTTTAAAACTATAATACTGGTTTTAAAACAATGGCTATATCTTATGTGTGAGAATGGGTTATCAAATTTGTACATAAATCCCTATTTTTTGTATATGATTTTGCATAAAAAAAAACGTAGGTCATGTAAATAGGTTGTTTTGTGGTAATTCTGGATGATGGCATAATTTCAGTTTCCCCTTATCTCAGTCAACCTTAATTTGATATACAAACTAATGAGAGTAGAAATTGTTTATTATCAGTATGCCAGCTTCAAGTTAAAAGCACATCATGAAGAAGTGTTACTACCATCCTTTACCCAACTCATTTCATAATATAAATTTAATCCTTCCAGAAAGCTGACAAAAAGGTGGCATTAGCAATTTAGGACAGCAGATATTTGTTAAAAATCTGAGAGTGATATGCTTTTCTGATTGTTATTTATCAGTAATTTGTAATGAATTCTCTCTAACATTCATGCAGAAAAATCAGCTGTTCATCTGTTCTTTATGAATAGCTACTCCTGCAGGATATCAGAAAATATTCTTTTTCAGCAACATTCTTATGCTATTATCTTATAATGTTAAAAAGCACATATGATATATGCTTTTACTAACATTGCAAATCTGATTACATTGCTGAGGCCAAATCCTACACTCATACTGAATATACACGGACATTCCTGTGTAGATTGGTTGCTCCTATTATTCCCCTTTTGTTTTCTTTCATAAAAACCCACAAGCCTTTTAACACGTGTGCCTTGCTCTTGAGGCTGAGAAGTGAAAAGAGCAAGAAGCAGCCCCGTGACAGAAGTAATTAACCTGATGCCTGGAGGTGATAGTGTCACACAAAGTGTTTGGACGCACACAAAGTGCCTGGATGTTTCACTGAATTTCTCCTGAGGCTGCTGTGGCATTGTCACTGAAAAATTGTTCTCAAATTGTTCTCCTTTCAAAACGGTTTCTCTGCAAAATCCAGCTGAATAAATTGGGGAGCTTCGAAGGTCATCTCAGGTATTGAGACTGTTACAGAATCATTGAGGGACTATTGCAAAATCCTTTAGGTTGGAAAAGACCTCCAAGATCACCCTGTGCCCGATCCCCACCCTGTCCCCAGCTCAGAGCCCTGAGTGCCACCTCCAGGAATTCCTGGGACCCCTCCAGGGATGGGCACTCCAACCCCAGGGATGGGCACTCCAGCCCCAGGGATGGGCACTCCAACCCTCCCTGGGCAGTTCCAATCTCTGCCCACCCTTTCCACGGGGAAATTCCTGCCGGTGCCACCCTGAGCTGCCCTGTCCCAGCCCGAGGCCGTTCCCTCTGCTCCTGTCCCTGTTCCTGGAGCACAGCCCGACCCCCCCGGCTGTCCCCTCCTGGCAGGAGCTGTGCAGAGCCACCAGGGCCCCCGAGCCTCCTTTTGTCCAGGCTGAGCCCCTTCCCAGCTCCCTCAGCCTCTGCTGGGCTCCAGACCCTTCCCCAGCTCCGTTCCCAACTCAATTCTGCAGCTCTGAATCAAATAAAAACCCCTTTTCCTGTGTGAAAACTGCGCCTGATAAGTCAGATTCAAAATTTATCTGAGGCTGAATTTCCTTCAGAACGGCAGAGAATACAGGGCTGCAAATTACTTATGTCAGGCAATTTGTAACAATGCAAAAGATTTCTTTTTTTATTGTGAGTTGCACACGTAACCCAGCTAAGATAAATGATTGTGTTTAGCTCAATGGATTCCTTGGCTCTGGCTCACCAGCGCTCCCAAGACTATTTATTGCAGCAGTTTAAAATATTATCCGTTTTATAGTCTTCTAAATCATTTTCTTATCAGAAGATGGCCTCTGAATTGGAAAAAAATATTGCAGTTGTGTAGTTCATGAAAATGTCATTAGAAAATGCAGAGAATGGTGAAACCAGGAGCAGGAATGCTACATAACAATCCTCAAACTAACAAGTTTATAGACCCCGTGTGATAGATATTTACTGATGATGAGAACTGACAGTTCTCCACTAATTCATGGGGGATCAAGGGTGATCAGCAGTGATTGAAATTAAATCACGGTTACTTTGCTGATCCTGAAAGTCTTAGAATCTTAAAAAAGAAAAAATAAAACATATTTTTGTTTTATTCACTGAAGAAGATTCCCAACAAATAGTTTTCCACAGCAAAAGATGATTACCTAGTAAGAAATACATGGGATAGATGTTCTCACTGAACTTCTAATAAGGGCATAATACTCAGTAAGAAGAAAATAGCTTACTGCATTTTTGTTATAATTGCCATTTAACATTATGTTAAAAAAATGATAGGAAACAGGAGTGCTTTTGTAATTTTTTAAACTTCAACTCAAAAAAAAAAAAATCAGCTTTTTAAGCTTTCCTAGTTTTCTACAATCTGTTGATAGTGTTAGTAAGCTCTAAACTTGTCTAGACTCATGGGAAAAAAAATCTCATATCAGTTGTTTCATCAGACACAGCTAATCATATGTACTCCCTGCTTGAACTGCTACACAGAGAAATAAAAATGTATACAATCAATTTTCATTTCACGTGAAAATAGTTGTACAGAGTCTTTCAGGAGAAGAAAAAAACTCCAAAAATATTCAGCATGTTGTTGGTTAACCAAATAACATATTTCTGCCTCTAAAAATGAAATTCTATTTTAAAAGTGCATATTTCACATATCAGAAGTAAATACAAATATGCTAATAATTATTTTAAGTGCCATCTTCACAGGAGCTTTTACATTGTGAAATCAGTTTAAATATGTCAGATTCTAACACCTAACACTTAAAGTCTATTTCTTTTCAGTATTTATAAAAACCTGATTTAAAATCAAAATGAATATTAAAATACAGTGAAATACTGTGTTTTTTTGTTTGATTGGGGTGAGGGTTTTTTGTGTTTTTTTTTTTTTTGTTTTTTTTTTTTTTGGTTGGTTGGTTTTTTTTTAAAGATGCTGCACATCTTTACTTTTAAAATTATGGCATTAGTTAACAGACACAGACACATTGATAAGAAATTCAGTTTTTCTTAATTTGGAACTTTAGGCACCAACACAGAAAAAAAGCAGGCATAAAGAGATGAGTTCAAAGTAAATCCACAACAATTTCAGATTTGAGACCTTCAAGTAGATCAAAATAGAATATTCAAACAAAAACCTACCACAAATATATTTATTTTCTCCAAGTACAGGATTTCCCTCATACCTCCAGGACTTCACTACTCCTCCTTCGCACACTATAATCAGAGAAGCTGAAAAAACATAGAGAAACATCTCTCTTTTGAATGGGTTAAAATACTGGTTAAAATCCAGTTTTTCTGTAGTCTTTGCTTATGTAAAAGTACTTAATGCATGCACTTCATATTATTTTGCAATGCTTTTCAAAACCAAATTTAGTTCTCTGCAAAGATATGAGAATTTTCACTAGCAATTTTTCCATTCTTGTTTGAATTGACTTAACTTTATAACTCGATTTTACTTATTAAGAGACCACAAACACAACATTTGAAGCTTGTATATTTTCATTTGTTGCTCTTAGCTAATTTTTATTTTTGATATATAGAAAAGGATCTAATTCTTAATCCTAGAGATTTTGCAGACAGTCTGAGAGAGAAACCAGTGAGTTACAGCCAAGGCCAATTACCAGTTATTTACATTTGTTGAACCCATTTTCCTACCAAACAATTTTCCAGTTGTCCTAATGGGATTAGAATGAAAGATTTGTGTGGCGAGAGTGAAAAGTTTGGATTTATAAATATATTTTATCAGCAAAATACATGGAAAAGGAGCAAAACAAAAAGAAAAATTAAAAAAAGTCCAGAAATACAGGCAAGCAAATGTTTCCATGACTTAGGATGCCTCTGTAGGTGTTGTAAAGACCTTGGAGTCTCTGCAGGTGCAAGGATCAAGTCTTCTGGGATCTGGCAGCCCCACTGTGGTCCTGAAAGCACACAAAAGGAGCTGTGGCCCTCAAAATATCACAGTGTTCCTAATCTTGAAATAGAAAAGCAGAGGTGTGATATGCCAACCTGTTCTACACTGCTAAAATTCAAGGAATTTTAATAAATGTCACCACATGGTCACTTCAGCCCTGAGAAAGGATGAAGTGAATGTCAGCGCCAGGTGCACGGCAGTGTGTTCACACGTCCTGCTCTGAGTGCATTTTGTAATCTTAAATTGTGCTCACAGGATCATTTAGGTCAGAAAAGACCTTCAAGATCCTCCAGCGCAACCTTTGAGTGTTTGTACAGGTGTGAAGGGCCAGGTTCAGCTGGAAGAAACTGGAAAGAGGGTGGATACAGAGGAAACACCATTTTCCACCTTCCTCATCAGCTTTCCTCTTTTCCCCTCAGTGTCTGACCATTTGTATAACCCTAACATTAAAATCACAGAATTCCAGAATCCTTGAAGTTGGAAAAGTCCTCTAAGAGCACCCTGAGCTGCCCTGTCCCAGCCCGAGGCCGTTCCCTCTGCTCCTGTCCCTGTTCCTGGAGCACAGCCCGACCCCCCCCGGCTGTTCCCTCCTGGCAGGAGCTGTGCAGAGCCACCAGGGCCCCCGAGCCTCCTTTTGTCCAGGCCGAGCCCCTTCCCGGCTCCCTCGGCCCCTTGCCCGGCTCCGTCGGTGTCCGCGTTGCCGCTGCGGCCCCTCCGTTCCCCGTGCCGAGGGCCCGGAGCCGCCCCCGGGCCGTGAGGCGCTCCCTCGGCAGGGCCAGCGCAGGGACGGGCACCGCGCTGGGGCCGGGACAGCCCGGGGGCCATCGGCCTGGGGACCCTGGGCAGCGCTGGGCTCGTGTGCAGCTGCTGCCAGCGGCACCGCCAGGGCTGCCACAGCTTTCCAGCCCCTCTGCCCAGCCTGGAGGGCTCCACGGGGCTGGGGTGCTCTCATCACGCTCCTTTTCCAAAAGAAACCATTTCCTCTGTTCATGTGGTGTTTGCTGCTTGCGCAACATCTCTCCAACCTCTTCAGCCTGCTGTGGAATGCAATAAAGGACAAATAACACAAAACACGGCCAAAATATGTCTTGATCATTTTCCTCTCAACCTCAAGATGAACGCACAGCCCACGCCAGGCCTTCAACGCTCATGGCAGGCTGTTACAATATGCAGTATGGTTTGGGATTNGGTTGGGTTTTTTTGTCTTCCTTTTTTTTTTTTTAATTTTGTTTTGATTTTTGTTGTTGAGGGTTTTATTGCTTTTTTTTTTTTGTTGTTTTGTTTAACACATCAAATGTATTTTTGAAGTCAAATTCTTTTAGAGACCATGGCCATACCAGCAGAAAGAGCTATGAAAGGAAAAGTTTTTCTTTTGATTTTTATGTTCAAAATCAAAGGTCATCCTGTTTCTCAAGCCATTTCCACTCTCACACTTACTGTCCAGAAATTATAAACACATGACAAGCACTTGTACAAAAAAGACAGCAATCAGAACTGAAATCTTCTAGATAACCAGTTCCAAAGCTCTTTCACCCGAAGATAGGAGTCACCTACTATTGAAAGAAATAAATAAAATCTGAGCTTAACTTTCAGATCCCTGTGGCTGATATACAAAACACAGGGCTGTGGGCAGAAAGGAAGAGAAATCCTGCATAATGTGCAATTCTGACCCGCAATCATCTGGAGACAACAAATGTGGACACCCCCCACTGTTACGTTTTTCAGGGAGATGCATCTTTAGGACAGAAAAACAATCTTTTAAGAGCCACCTTTGAGTGATATAACTAATCACGGTATCATGCTGGACTGAGCTGAGTGTAAGTGCTGTGCTGGCAGCACTCTGATTGCATTGCCTCTGCCCCCACCTCTCTAACAGATGTCATTTTATGTCAGCAGGAGGCTTTTCCACGTCCTCTGGCCTCTTTGCTGGTTCCAATTCACACGTAGCCACTGGGCAAGGCAATTCACGAACATTTGGTGAGCTTTCACTGATGGGCTGCTGAAGCTCTTGTTTCTCAGTCACCAGAGCTTCATATTGGTTCAGCTGGGACCTGGCCAGATGTTTGATGGCTCTGAGATAGGCAAAAAAACTAATTTTCAAAATGAAAGCATTAAAAAAGCAGACAGGAAAAGGGAAATCTGAATGCCTCCAAGTTTTTGTTTCCATATCGAGTTACATCGTTCTGACTAGAAAATGAATAATTATTGCTTTTGGTATGTTCTGGGAATATGAATGTCAGCATGCATTCAGGAGCCAATATTGTTAATATTATTTTTATATTCACAAAAAATTTTGTTATCATTTCTCAGGAAGCAAATGTATTTGGTGTGTGACTCTTTTCTGGTGGGCTGCTGACTACAGCAATGTTTTGTGGAGATGTTAGACTTTTCTCTGTTCAGCTCATCCAGTGCTCAGCTATTGGCAAAACCTGAACTTAATAGCCCCAAACTGCTGTAATACCTCTTCCCTGACTGTCAGTTTATCACAGGATGGATTTTTCCTGCAGGCTCCTTTCCTCAGTGGCATTCTGCTGAGCTGTGAGCATGAGGGTTGTGTTGGATCCTCTTCACAGGGACCTGTGAATCCGAGGCTGCACTCTCACAGTGAGACATTTCAGCAGAAAATGGTTCATTCATTTCTGGGCTGATTTCATTTCCTATGACATGTGCCATGGATTGAGTTGCTTTAATTGTTTATTGTGGGTGGGGGGGACAGATTTATTGTCACGCCATGCCAATCTTTACCGAAGGCATTCCACTGGCAAACCTTTAAGACAGATAAATAAATAAATGATCCTCTTCCCAATTTGAAGCACATACTTTCTATTGTCATTTTCTTGGTTTCTTTCACAAGCTTCCTATTATCTGGGTCTTCAGGGACCCTCTGAGCCTTTCAGCCTGTCATGACACCCTTTTTTACTCCTTGACCATACCATTACTCCCATATGCAGCTCATGCTCTAAGGGCCGTATTCAACACCTCCTTTTCTCTTCCTCTCTCCTTTCTACAGAGTTTGATCCTTTCTAATCTCTTAGGGGAATGGTTTTGGATTGAATACTACCATAAATTATTAATTATCACTAATCACAAATCTTTTATGCTTTGAAATTATTTATACAGGTATTAAGAAGCCTAGAAAAGTCATGGTTGTTGCAATGTCTCCTCCCTCCTCCATCTCCTGTCATGGAGCTCTTCAAAGCTTGTCTGTAATAGTATAAAACACAAAAAAAAGTAATGTGCAATGGAGAAGTTGAAAAAACAGAGAGAAAGATGGGTTTCAGGAATTCATTGTTGTTTTGGGGTGTTTTTTAATTTGTTTGGTTGGGTTTTTTTTACTTTCTGGTTTGTTGTTTGGAAGATTTTGGTATTNCATCACAGTGAGGGAGGAGAATCAGTACTAGAGAAATTTAGTCTAAAATGGCCAATTATGAGTCTAACTTTTTGTCCTGGTTCTGGTCAGAGTTATAGGCTTCAATATTTGGAGTTTCTTGACATATGAATGATTGCCCTGTACACTGGTAAAGACACAGGCAAATACCTGTCTGTATTTGGTGATGTAATTTTCAAATTATTTCATTTATTATATTTAGCTACTGCACTGCACTCTGGTTATTACTTCAGTTTGCAACCACTCAAAAAAAAATAAAAATCCAAAAAGATTTTTCAAATAAAACATTTATACTCTTCTCCATAGCCAGTGCTGTCTTCCAGCTTTCTTTGTCTACAGAAGCAATTGTGTGTCTTTAACACTTTTGAGATATTTGGCATATTTTCTTCCAAGAGTTTAGTCAAGTTATGTGATACTGCTCATTTTTCTACACCCAAAGACAAACATTGTCAGGAGGAGAAAGTGGCATTCACCAGAGCCTTGTTAGATTCAACATGATGTATTTTCCTCTAACCATTTCATTATTTCATTCAACTCTTGTCCAAATCTCATAACACTCAAATACGATCAAAGGGATCTTCAAGATTTCTTTTTTTTTCCCTACCCAATTCTGGAAATAACAGCAGGTTTCTAGACAACTTCCCAAAATCAGCAATATCTGTGTTTGGAAACACAACTTCCAGTGTATTTTAAAATTTCAGACTTGCGTAAAATAGAATATAATTTCGTTTTCTTATAATGAAAACACTGACAGATGTTCTTTTAATCTCTTTCATAATGAAAAAATAAACAGGATGCATTTTTGAGTGTCTTATAGTATATCTCCAGTGACACAATATTTTTGAATATATTTCTGTTTGGTTTTTTTTTTACTTTCATTAAAGAAACATGCAACTTTGGACTCTGAGGTAGAAAAAAAACCCTTGACTGCACTCAGGTTAAGTTTTTATATTAAGGAATGGTCTGATTGTTCATTCTGAATATTGTTCTCATTGTAAATTATGTGACAGCATTGTCCCAAACCCAAGGAATTTTGATACTTTAGAAGTTTTAGAAGAATTTATCATGTTCTCACTTTGCTAATTGTAAATTCATGAATCCTAGGCTTGTGAGAAGGGTGAGGAAAAGGAAAGGTTGTGAAGACTGTGATGAAGGGACAAGAACTTTTCAATAAAATGTGAGAACCAAAATATTAATATTATTAAAATAAGATCCTTGACCCATTGGACTTGTAATGAATGATGAGCAGCTTTGTTAATTTACAGACTTGTTTCAAATTTTAAATCACTTGTGGTACAACCAGAAATTGAATTCCTTTCATTAATATGCCATTAAAAATTAAAAGCAGTAAAGACATTTAGACCTTTGAATATTTCTAATGACTTTTTAAATAAACATTTTAATTCTCTACACCAACATATCTACAAGTTAAAAGCCTACTGCCACACACTGCCACTGTTATATAAATCCTGATGCTGCACTTTATATAGAGCTATTCACAGCAGTGGTTTAATAGCGATCTATTAAACATTTCCACCTAAGTATTAGAAACATTTTTAGATACCACATGAAATTCCACCACACACTTAATATAATGAGCATTTATACTCATAATAGGTGGTTTAATATAATGAAGTTAAAAGCAGCTGTTTTACTAAACCTTTTGTAATCACTGTATGCAGTGATTCTCCTAAATACTTGATATATGTAAGATTAGACTGTGTAGAATTTCATACTCTAAGTTACATTATATAAACTATTTATGCCTTCAAATCAATCTGACATGAGCATTAGTTAGAGAAACAATGATTTGCATATACTGTGGCATTTTGAAATGTTTAAAAACTCACAGATCAACAGTACTTTGTACCGCCATCAATTATTTTTATGTAAATACTGCCTGAAAATTTCAGTTTTGTTCCATGTCAACAAATTGGAGAAGTTACAAGAAGAAAACACAGGTCATTTGGTCAAGTTCTTCCTCGTTCACTCTTTTCATCATTCTCTGTTGCAGATAAGCCACAGCTGTGTCTGCTTGTTGAGGAATGATTTGCAGCCATGAGCTCCTCGTGTTTTCTTCCTCTCTGAGGAATCCACAGCAGCATTAAGCAAACCTCCATTCGAAATAAGCTGCTTCTATAACAGAATATCATCATGAGAGGTGCAGTGACAACCCTGAGGTACAGGATGGTGCCCAGAGGCACCTGCACATCCCAGGAGTGTTCCCTGCACATCCCAGAGTGTTCCCTGCACATCCCAGAGTGTTCCCTGGGGATCCCAGGAGGTTTCACGGGGCCGGGTCCGGGCCGGGCCGAGCAGATGGAGCAGCCCTGGAGGAGCCCTGGGGGCGCCGCGGGGCAGAGCCGGGACCCCAAAGCCCTGCGCTGGGCCGAGCCCCACGGGGGGCAGCAGGGCAGGGGGATTCTGCCCCCGTGCCCCCGCTCGGCCCAGAGCCACCTGCAGAGCTGCCCCAGCCCTGGGCCCGGCACAGCGAGGAGCTGGAGCTGCCGCAGCCAGGCCACAGGAGCTCCGGCACGGGCACAGCGGGGAGCGGCTCTGCCGCCGACATCGAGAAAGTTGTGATCGCGCGGTCTGGATAAAAAAAGGTTTCGAGGAAACCGCAGAGACCCCTCCAGTGCTCGAAGGGGCTCCAGGAGAGCTGGAAAGGGCAGGTGGTGATGGGACAAGGAAGAGTGGCTTTAAGCCGAAGGAGAGTAAATTTAACCTGGATATATGGAAGACATTCTTCCCTGTGAGGGTGGGCAGCCCTGGCACGGGGTGCCCAGAGCAGCTGTGGCTGCCCCTGGATCCCTGGCAGTGCCCAAGGCCAGGCTGGACACTGGGGCTGGGAGCAGCCTGGGACAGTGGGAGGGGTCCCTGCCATGGCAGGGGTGGAATGGGCTGAGCTTCAAAGTTTCTTCCAACATAAACCCTTCTATAGCTCTGTGATTTTATGGTCTTTATTAAGGGATACCTAATAAATCCTAAGAAGCTTAGTAGCTCATCTTCTGTTCTCATATTTCCCCCTTTAATGATGCTTTAGAATTTCTTTTTGCAAGCACCTGGTACAGCTGCTGTGTCCTCTACCACTTCCCTTGTGTTTGAAAAAAGCTCCTCCATTAACCAGCCAAAGCACACTGCAGCAAGGCTAAATGCTCCTTTGAAATGAATAATGTTCATCTTTTACTGATAATGAAAAAATGAAAATAAAACATCTAAAAAAATAAAATTAAAATATCTATTTTCTATTAGGATCTGTTTAGAAACTTGTAAAATGTACATGCTTAAACATGGGGCAGTACAGAGTGCCTGCTTTTGTTCTCCTTTGAAACATCTGAAATAGTTACATATATATTTCTTTATATTTATGAAATATGTTTCCAAATGTAATCTATATTCCAGAATATTTATTTTGAAAGAAATTTGAAATCAGAGATCTGGATACAAGCTTGGACACACAGACAATCACCTGCACACCCGCACAAAATAATTTTATTTGCAGCAATGTGAAGACCCTTC
>VXBU01014493.1:21496-34052 GCA_013400315.1 Bombycilla garrulus
TTGGTTCAAGATGCAGAAAGCAAGGATAAATTATGTGAAAAACGTGGATTCCAAAGCAGTTTTAATTGTCAGGGGAAAGATAGGCTGATGTGAATGTCTGGGAGCTAAACACTTTCTTCTGGCTTGTTAAGGCATGCAAATAAAGATATGTAATTTTTGATATTTTTTTTTAAGAAGATATAAAATATAAAAAGTTATATTGAATGCTGCTTACCAAATCTATAACATGAGAAGTAGGAGGACACTTTCAAAGCAGTGTGCAAGTCTATCAGTGCAAAGCCCTTCCTTGTCTCAAACTCCACACACAGCTTTGAAGGATTTCTCAGAGATTTTGTCTAGTGTTTTTTCATTCCTAACAAAAAAAAAAAAAAAAACAAAAAAAAAAAAAAAAAACAAAAAAAAAAAAAAAAAAAAAAAAAAAAAAAAAAAAAAAAACAAAAAAAAGGAAAAAAAAAAACAAACAAAAAAAAAAAAAAAAAAAAAAAAAAAAACCAAAAGAAACCCACTAAGCTTTCATGACACAAATGAAAGAAAAAACAGCAAAAGCGGAAAGAAAATGGTCTGTTCAAAGCAAGACAATGAGCAAAGTAGCTCTGGCTGGACACATTTTGGTGCAGTAAAGAAAATAGTATATACCCGGGAAATATTTTGTTCCTGAGTAACCTGACCTCATTCTGCTCCAAGGTGACCCGCTGAGTGGATGAAGGAGAAGCTGTGGATGATGTCTGTCTGGCCTTGAGGACTTCAGGAAGGACTTGGACACTGTGTCCCACAGTTTTTCCTGGAAAAACTGGCTGCTCATGGCTTGGGACAGCTGCACTCTTCCCTGGTTAAAACACTGCCGGGATGGATCGTCCCAAAGACCTGTGGCGAGAGGAATACAGGTCACCGGTGGTGGTCCCCAGTACAGGTACCTGCTGTATTTAACATCTTTAGTTATGATCTGGGCAGGCTGGATTGATGGGATGAGGCCACTGGTGTGAGGTGAAAGCAGATTAAGTCCCAAGTCCTGCCCTTGGGTCACCCCAGCCCCGTGGAGCCCTCCAGGCTGGGCAGAGGGGCTGGAAAGCTGTGGCAGCCCTGGCGGTGCCGCTGGCAGCAGCTGCACACGAGCCCAGCGCTGCCCAGGGCCCCCAGGCCGATGGCCCCCGGGCTGTCCCGGCCCCAGCGCGGTGCCCGTCCCTGCGCTGGCCCTGCCGAGGGAGCGCCTCACGGCCCGGGGGCGGCTCCGGGCCCTCGGCACGGGGAACGGAGGGGCCGCAGCGGCAACGCGGACACCGACGGAGCCGGGCAAGNTGCACAGCTCCTGCCAGGAGGGGACAGCCGGGGGGGTCGGGCTGTGCTCCAGGAACAGGGACAGGAGCAGAGGGAACGGCCTCGGGCTGGGACAGGGAGGATTAGGACTGGAATCAGGAAAAATTCCTTCATTCTGCTCCTGTCCAGCCTGGCAGATGGTGGAATCCCCATCCGTGGATGGATTTAAAAGCCATGTAATGTAGATCAGCCACCTGGGGACCGTGGTTAGGGGTGGTCACGACGGTGCTGGGTTATTGGTTGGGCTCAGTGGTCTTAGAGGTCATTTCCACCCTAAACAATTTTATGTTTCCATAATTAGCTGAAAAAGTGTGGAGCTAGTCCATCATTAACAGCTGCTCCAGAAATTCCTGTGTTCTGCAGACAGAGGACGATTTTATACGAAATAAGAGGTGTTAGGAGGGGTTTTCCTCTTGTAACTGCTGAGCACAACCTCTCAAGGCACCAACACAAGGAATGAACAAGCTCAGGGACTCCAGGAAGACCAATCCATAATGTGGAGGTCTTCCAAGTCTCACGGAACATTCCATCCTGTCAGTCATCAGCCCGGAAATTTCTCAGCAACAGTTTCTGTTTCTCAACAATAACAAATATTATTGGTTTGGCACAGGATGACAATAACATTTCTGAAAGGAACATGATTTATTCCAGTGCTGAGAAGAAGCAAGACCCTTGACCAAGTGCTGCCTGAACCAACATCTACACTGCTGGCTGCAAAATAAAGCAGGAAACCTCTCAGGTTTACTTTTAGAGGTAAATCTCTCACTTCACTATGATATTTATGGCTTAAATAAAAAAAGAAGACTAAAACAGCAGAAGGAATATGGTCCTCCTTGAATGGGTGAAAGTTATTCATTATTTTACAACTCTGCATCATCTTACATTTAATTGTGAAATAATGCTTTTCTGCAACACGTTTACAGCTGCTTTCTTTTTAGAAATTCCAAATTTTATCACGTTACCCTGCTCATAAGTGAAATTTTAGGGGAGTACACCAAAATATTATTGTGATGTGAAAGCCTCATGGCATAAAGCAGTTCTTCAACAGGGATTTATATTCCTTAAATCTGTGGGATATAAAGAAAATATTCTATATATTTGATAAAACACAGGAAACCTTATTAAAAGGAAGAAAAAAAAAAACAGAATAAAACAAACCTGCTCTAAGACATTTTTAATGTTCAGCCTTATCTTCATTATAGTTTACATGTTACATACTTTACTTGTAAGTTCTGAGGGTGACTTGCTAATTGATTTTCTAAAAGCCTTTTAAAATTTTATTTTATTTGTCTCAATTTCATGTGTAAGTTTGTTCTTCAGTGAAAACCCATGCAAGATTGTATTAAAAATATCCAGAAATCCCTGTAAGCACAATTTTTAATGTCTTAATATCACAAAATAGTTGTAGAACTGTACTTTAGTCTCAAGCTTAAACTGTTAAATGGGAGGTCACCTTTATTTTCAGTAGTCAAAAGGGGAAGAATAACAGCCGAATTCTGCAGTGAGTGTTGGTTTCTACGAAGTTGTACCTACCAGAAGAAGAAATAAAGCACTGTGGATGCTCTCCAGATGCTTTTTAAGCCAAAAGAGGTATTTTGTGGACTGTATTCCTGTTGCTGTTATCACCACTTTGTTTCACTTGCTGTTATTTTGGTATTGTAAGAATTCATAACACACACTCTAACTGTGGTCACAGTCATTGCAACAATGAGCTTCCATAAAATAATACGTAATACACAGTTACAATTTTGACAGTTACCAGGATACATACAAGAACAGTCATATGCATTTTTATTAATGAAACACACTAATTTAGAATGATTTATTATGTTTATACATCAACGCAGAGATCATACAACTCAGCTGCCACGTTTTATATATGAACAGCTTTTCAACCTTGCCAAAACTGTTCAACAGCCACCTGATTGAAGACAGCAGAGCAGTCCACAGCTGGGAAATGAGGCAGGATTCTGCTAATTTATTAATTCCAGAAAGCTTACCCTCCCCAGGCAGTGCTGTTTGAACAAAATGTGCTGCTTGTTAGCAAGGATCAGAAACCTGAACAAATATAATAAAACTAAAGCTGCACAGGGGTTGTAGAGTTAGGCTTAAATGTACCTCTTGTCAAAGTCACTTCATCAAGGAGATTGAACATGGACTGTGAAAGAAAAAGTGTAAAAAAACTTTTATATTTGGAAAATATAAACCTTTTTATTTTCTTATAAAAAAAGAAAAACCTTTAACTTTCTAAAAACTAGAACTAATTGGTAGGAGCTTCATACTGTCCTTGAGCTTCCTTTTATTCCATAAAGTGATTCATAGAATCAAATAATGTTCTTGTGTGTGTGGAAGGGACATTTAAAGGCCATCATGTCCAACCCCTGCAATGAGCAGGGACATTTTCAACAGCCCTGTCCAACCTGACCTTGAAGGGATGATGCACCCACACCTCTCTGAAGAGCCTGTTCCAGGGTCTCAGCGCCTTCATCATAGAAAATTTCTTCCTTCCATCTAGCTTTAACTCTTCCTTGTCTCAGTTCAGAACCAGGGTCTCCTGTCCTTTTATTACAGGCCCTGATAAAAATTTTTTCCCCATCTTTCTTGGAAGCTCCCCTTAGGCAGTGGAAGAGGCTTTAAGGTCTCTCCAGAGCCTTCTTTTCTCCAGGCTGAACACCCCAAGCCTTTCAAGTAATTCATCAGTAGTTTAAAATCAGCTAAAATACTGTTCTGCAGAGAAAGTGGCAAAAAGGGTTTTGTTTGTTTTTTTTCCCTTCGAGACATTAAAAAAATTCCTAAGATGGTTTCCACAGCAACTCTGACATTACACACCAATACCATTTTCAGGCCTCCTGAATTTATTTATTTATTTGTGCCTGCAGCTTTGCCTCTGGCGTAAACCTTCGCTACTGAGCTGAAGCTTATGATATGTGTCACGATTTTTTTTTTTCCACTGCCAAATCTAGATCTGACCAGCAAGTTTAAAAGGGAGAATTCTCATAGCTGAAAGAAGAGTGGGGATAAAAACAAGAAGAAGAAAAAAAAAACAACCCAAAACTTACTGTCAAGCTTGCAGAAGAGAATATCCAGTTTTCAGAATATAGATTTTTAGCTTGCATGCCAGGCTTAGGAAGAATCCACAGTGGCTTAGTTTGAACTTCATGTACTGAATGGCTTGTTTTACATGTGAGTGCAGGTTTTTAGAAAATGACTGCTTCAGGACCTGAATTGTTCTGAAATGCAGAAAATATAGAAACAGCAAATTATAGTCAAAAAGAAAGGCTGAGGAGAGCAGCTGCTGCAAATCCTGCTAAGGCCTGAAGTGCCTGAGAAAAAAAATTCTGATTATTTGCTCCGTCTGCTGTAGAGATAAATCTGTGTGGAAGGGAATGAGGCAGAAATTACAAACAATGGTTTTCAGTGGAAGGAGGATTTTTGTTTTGTCCTGTGTTCTTGAGGTGAGGAGAGAATGAGTCGAGGAACCACGGCTCCTTTGCATGAAGTTGTTTAAGGAAAACCTTGCTAAAAAGTAAAAACAGAACTCAACTGTGTGCTGAAATTATAATTGCACAGGCATAAAGAGTCATTTTATTTTTCTTTTCATTATAATTACAGCAAAACAAGTTTTCATGCAGATGGTGAGAGAAAATTCTCAATAGAATAAACAGATCATGAGGAAGCAGGCCAAAACAAAAACAAAACCCTAGGTCTAGACTACATAAACTTTTCATTAAAAAATACAGTTATTCTATTATTCATGTGTTTTTATGTGTATCTACCTAATACTCTGTCTCTCTACTCTTTTGTCTTAAAACTTCATCTTGAGTTCAGATGACACAAAGTTCAGCATATGCTTTTATCTTCAGCAGCAAGATGCTGAAATTATTTGCACATATTCTAAAACAGTGCTTCTGATGGAAATATAACAGCAAACCTGTGTAAGGCCTGCCCTTCCAAACTGCAAATACTCCGCTGTGACATGGTGGAACTTGGGGAACAAAAAAGGGAAAATTTGATGATACAATAGCACAGATGAATCCAAATAAACATACATGTGTATTTAGTATTTTTGACTTTGGAGGACGAGAAAAATCTCAGCCAGTAGAATGTGAGATTAATATAGTCAGGATTTTATTGAGGAGGAAGTTCCCTGAGGAGGATAAGATGAAATGGTGACCTGTCCTTTTTTTGAAGAGGTAGCAGTGAAGATTAGTGCTCCAGTCACTGCTGTTCCTGATTTATCTTTGTCTCTTCTGCCTTTTTCTTGTCTAAGAGTCCTGGAGTATGGTGTAGGTTTTTAGACTTTACCCAAAGGACACATCCTGATTTGATTCTCATTTTCTTTCAGCTAAAAGACGAGAAAACTTTAATTGCTATAAACCTCGAGGTTATCTATTTATCTGTTCATAGGTTCCATGAAAAGATTGGTTATCACAATGTGAGGACTTTGTTCAAACGGATCCTTTAAAAGACACTGTGCTTCCTTTCTTTAGAAGGGGCTGCTTATTTGGGAAGGGTCCAGGAAATTCTTTGTGAGTATTATGAGGACAACACACCCTGAAAATTTTGCTTGTGTGGTAGTCAGACTTTTGTGATTTCTTGTGGCATCAGCACTGCTGTGCAAAAAGTCCAAAGGAAATCAGATAAAGCACCCTATTTGTGTTTTCTTGTGGAACACCCCTTAAATGTATCACGGTGATCCAGTATTGGAAGCTCTAGTTGAAATAATCTCTCTTGCATGCATGGTTATTCACAAATTACATTGAGTCAGACTCTCTTTTCCCTCCCTCCTCCTCCCTGTCACTGTTTGCTGACTTTTAACCTTTTGAAAGTTCTTTCTGCCTCACAAAGTAGACTGCAGGAGTGCTCCAAATAGGCTCTTGTAAAATAAAGGTGCACAAATCCAATTTTGTCCTTCAATATTCATTTCCCTGTTGTGAAATGTTAAGGTCAAAGCAAGGTCAAAATTGATTTTTAACATGTCGATGGAGGTACAGAATTATAAATGCCTCTTTAACTGTGTGTCAAATAAATTTTGAAATATAGATTATGCACTTATAAAAGCGCATATTAGTATGTAAGCTGCTTTATCAGGCAGAAGTTTAAATAACTAATTGTTTTCAGGCATTCAAAATAACTTCAAGTCTACAGGGTGAGGCTGAGTTTTAAGTAAGTACAGATTTAACTTGATAAATGGTGACTTTAATGTCAATGACATAAAATGTTTTCAGCCTCACAGGGTGCTTTAGTCTTCAAGTAACGTCTGCAAAAAAAATATCACTATTATTGAGAGAAGGCAGGCTTTAGGTAAAATTACTCTGAAACAAACTTCTCTCTCTGCCCAAGTCCATGACCACAGGCCTGCTTGGATCAATGGACGATGGAGAAAGACGAGAAGAATTAATAGGAAATCTTACAGGAAGCAGGATCTGAAAAGAAACCTCTTAAGTTATATTATTAATAATTAATTAGTTAACAAATTAATTAGTTTTATTATTAATTATAATTCTATAATTACTTATGTAATGCTGTGGGCTGATGATGGGGAATGGTGCCTGAGAGCAGTGACTGAAACAAAACAACTAAAATTAAATCACATATCAGCAAACTGACTGAGAGCGGGACTGAAAAAAAAAATTCATGTTGGCTTTTTTTTTTTTCCTCCTAATCACCAAAATTATTTTGTATTCCTGTCTCAATATCAGTAGCATATGATTATTGTGTTTTGCTACAGATTTTTTTTTTTTCTGGGAAAATTGCCTAATGTCTGTCACCATCTTCGTCTGGCTGATGTTCCTAGTCACCTGTGTAATTCCCTGGTTTTGGAGTTTCCTTGGCAGCACTCTGTATTTCTCCACAACCAATACATCTCTCTCCCTTGGAACTGTACAAACATGCTGGATTTTTGCCAGAATGAAGATAGAATTAAAACTCTCAGTACTCTCAGGCTGAAATGAACTGTAATCAGCGTAATTATAGCAATCTTTGTGAGTTATTCTTCCATATGTTCGACAGAAATTATTTCATTATCGCTTTTCTTTGGGGAAGATTTTTTAAAATAAAAAGTAAAGTAGTCCAATCTTTTTTCTGCAATAAACAGGAACTGCAGAATACCTGTCAACCACTGGTCCTTGCTCTACTTCCTTATAAATATCTGTATGATTTTGATTGTATATTCTGCATTCCAAAGTGCCAAGAGCAAACTCTTTTTAAAGATTAATTCAGCTCTTCTACCCCTGAAGAAGCATTCTGCTTTCCTTGCAAGAGAGTATGAGGAAAAGGATAGTTGTGAGACATAAAATAGAAAAGAAAAAGACATTTTCTTGATTAATGTTGATATTTCTATTGACACTGATCTCTCACAAGTAACAAATAGAGTTATAACCTACATACAGAATAGACAGAAGAAAGGGAAATCTGACCCCAGCTCTGCTAGGCTGGACAACACGGGCTGATAGAATATCTTATGCACACTCTAAGGAAAGGTAAATTTAAAAAGAGTTTCTTGACAGAGGGATAAAAACAGTATCAAACCCCTGTCTGAAATGCCTAAAATCATGAAACTTGGTAATTAATATGAGAATATATGTAATTCCATTAAGAATGGCAGACTAGAGCAAGAAAAGGATTATGGTGAGAGGACAAAAACTGAGAAAAGTGGAAAATAAAATGTTAGGAGAGGATTACCTAATAATACCTATTTATTGACAATTCCTCATAGCAATTATGTAAAGTTTCTTATTAGCTCAGTCACTGTAACTGTGTGGAAAAGATGAGAACCAGGAAATGAAGTGCTCAGTGGCCAAAAGAGGAAAATAAAGCTGTTACATAGATATATATAGGCTCCTAATTAATAAATAAATATGGACAAATTCCAGGGCTGGGGATAAAATGCTTGTATCAGACACACCCAGTGAGTGTGGGCTGAGTCCAGAAAAAACACAGGATATTACCTACATTTGTGTAATGTGAAGTTAAAAGAATATTTTCAGTCTGGTGCCAGTTATAAAATAAGTGAAATTCTCCCATTTGCTTTTTATTTTCTTTATTCTTTTGCGATGCAGAAACATAGAGTCCCATACAACTGAATTTCACAGAATCCCAGAATGATTTGGGTGGAGAGGGACCTTAAAGCTAAATTCCTCAAATTTTGTTTTGGGGTGTCTCACAGGTGTCATAAGACACAAATTGGTGAGTTAATATGGAGAGGGTAAAAAGAGTTTTACAGGGATATTTTCTAGAGATGTGTTACAACTATGAGAAAGCAGAAAGATGTTCTTGACTTCTCGACACCAGAATAACTACTGTCAAAGATGGAGAGAAGGAACAAACATTTAAAAAAAAAAAAAAAAAAAACGAAGAAGAGAAATTATGATTCGCTTAGTAAAAAAGGTCCAATGAAAAAGAAAAATTTATAAATCAGTAAAGGGCAAAAGGAAAAGCTTGGGGAAACAGCAAAGCATCCCTCCCTGAAAAGTGGCCAAGTTACAATTTGGCAGCTCTGTGCAGACCCTCAGCCGCCAACCAGAGTGACAGAGCACTTAAAAGGGCCTCAGCTCCTCTCCTCATCTGCCTTTTCCTCATTTGCCCTCCACACAGTTCTGTCAAAAATCACTGAAAGGTTTCCACATGACGATTTCCATGGCTGGTTTATGACGTCTCTGAGGTCTCCAAGGAGAGTTTAATTGTTCTCAGCAAATGACCTCAGCACTTCCAACTGTGCAAAATATTTTCAGACTGCACTGATGTGTGCATCCTTTCCTTTTTTTTTCTGCAAACTCACTTGGCAACAGGAAGCTCGCTGTTAGTTTTGTCATCTGAACTGCCATTTCCCATCATTTAAAAAAAAACCCCACGAAAATAAAATCCTTGCTCTTTGCCAGCAATGCCAGAACTTGACAGACTGCAAATGAGCCCTCTGGTTTTCCAAGCACATCTGTTGCCTTTGTCATGTTAAAACTGATTCCAACTCACTTGCATGCCCGTAAATTAACTGAAATAATAGTCCTAAGGACAATTTAGCAGAGCTCAACAACCAGATATTATCAGTATGGCCTAACTGTGTATGTTCACCAGGGCTTTATCTCCTTCATAACCGGCATGTGTTGGTCTAGAACAAACCACAAATTTCAGTCGTTTAATTGATACAATTGTACCATGCCTTGGCTCCTCAACATGTCTTCTGCTGACCTCCCAAGGAACAGGAAATAAAATAAGATTGAAGAAATTCTAGGTGCAACTAAATTGCCTGGCTCTTTGTGTTTCTTCTTTATTGTTTACTTGTTTATTTCGGAATCTTTTTTGATGTTCTTGTATTCTTTTGGTTTGTTTTTTTTCACAGCTCTTAGTATATGTCTATCACAATGAATTTTATTGTTCAAACATGACTGATTTCCTTTCAGGTGTTTGTTTCTTTGTTTGTTTGTTTTTTTAATAATAACTCTTTTACTCTGTGTTAATATGAGCTTTTTCTAAGCAGGGTAGAAAAGGTTTGCCTGGGAATGAAACTGAGACATATCTAAGCATATGTATGTGCATAAACTTGCAAAACATTTGTATGAACTTGCTGCTTTTGTGTTTGGCTTTGAAAATATGTTCAGCTTCTGGTGAAGTCATCAATAAACTCCATGTATCCAAAGGCCTAATTTGAATTTAACATGAAAAGCTGCTGACTGCCATCAACTACCTACTACTTGTTCTATATAGAGCTGCTGCAAAAAGTAACTGTCTCCAGAGAGAAAAAAGTATATTTCATTTGGATTTTGCTAGGAAAGTATCTAAGGGTTGGAGTTGAAGGAGTTTTAAAGTCTAAAATTATATAGTTTAAAAAAAAAAAAAAAGCGAGCTGTTGGGTACTGAGATTTCATTGTTTTCTATAAAATGTGTTAGATTTTTTACTCTAAAAAAAATCTTAAACTGATTATTTCCAAAGCTCTACTATTAAAGTGGCTCTCTCTTGGATTGTTATTTGAAGCTGCTGGCATTTCTCTGCATCTGGAATACTTGTGCAATAATTGTTTTTTCTAGAGATAAACATGCAGGTGGAAATTACTGGACATTTTGCCTCACATTGTTCAGAACTTTATGGGATGATGAGAGGCATTTTTATGTAAATGATATCAGAAGCTGCATAGACATTTGGGCAAAAAATTGCTTAGCAAGGAACTAATGAAAATATGACCTGGAAACAAAGAAATTTTTACTTGTTCAGAGCCTAAATTAGTGTCAACCCAACCTCATGAGAAATTGAGACATTCTAAAAAGTTGATGTCTCCAACTCTTTTGCATTTTTACACCCAAAGTGACTACAGTAAGATAAGTTGCCTGTTCTACCTTTTTCTCTCTCTTCTTCTGACGTCCCAGAATGAAAATTTTGTAAAATCACAGCTAAAACCTTCCGTGACTCCTGTGGATGTCTCTAAACCCTCTTTAATCCTCTTTTTTTGTCACTTGTTTTGTTCTTTACTCCTCTGTCAAGGTTCAAAATATAACATCCTTCTCACACTCCTGTCTTTCCATACATGTACTTTATAGTTTCTATAGTCATTTCACGAATATTTTCTTGTCTGTCCAACATAAAAATTCACCTTAAACACTATAAAGAAACTTCTATTACTTTTCAGAACCCAAGATTAAAAAAAAAATACAACATGCAATTCATCCTACCAACAACTGGCAATCTAGTAAGTAATAATTCTAGTGCATTCATCATATTTCCAAGAAAGCTGATGCTTAAAAAAAAGGATATTGGATGATTAGGAAGGTGTTTTTTTTTTTTTCCCCCGGGGTAATTTAGCCAAGAAAGTCAAAATAATGGATTACAAAAAACCTAATTAAATAAAACCCTGGAGCATAAAATCCCAGATTAGATTTTACACAGACAGTTTTGAGCATATATAAAAGTCTGAGAAATCAAGCACACACATGCACGAGACAAATCTCAACACATGCACGAGACAAATCTCAACCACAAATAAATTTCATCAAATTCAATGCCACTTCAAAAAGAAATTTTCAAATCATCTCAGGAAAAAAAAAAAATATAAGGGAAGGAAAAAAAAGTAAAACAGGGAAAACATAAAAAAGATGATGTAGACAAAGGCAAGCATTATGATTACAGGTGATCAGTTTTGAAAACAAAATGAAATTAAGGTCGCAAAGTCTTTAGAAAGGCTACCACACACTGCATTTTCCACAGCAGAATAACAAAGTTATTTAGCTTATAAAATAATTGAGTAAATTGGAACATAAATGAGGTTAATTTTTAGGACAATATGAGTAGGGCTTGTTAACCCCACTAAAATTAGCTGGAATTATTAACCTTACTGAAAGGTAAAGAAGGAATGAGCTCTTTGCTAAAATAACAATGAGCAATGAGCAAATACAAATTCTGTTCTCAGCTTTAGCTTTCTTGACTGACTTAAACTTGTTTGAGCAGGAAATGTCTTCACATTCTTCTGCAGCTGAGGGCTGAGTCCTACACCACACAAACATGCTGAATAATGCATCAGTCCTTGGTCATCTCGGGTCAAGAAAACTGTTTTGGGGCTGGAATAATATTTCCTGTGAGAATTGGACTGTTTGCAAAACACAGAGCTAAGGGATCTTGTTTTAGTCTGAATTATAAAGCAAAGCTTTTGTTGTAAGGTGAAGCAGAGGCCTGCGCTGTGCCCTAGGGAATTTAATATAGGAGTATTAATATTTATCTAGTCCTACTAATATTGTCCTAAAAAATTAAAAGCACCCCCTGGAATAAAGCTATTTCAGGATTCACTAGAGTGCTCAGAAATTCCTTTTATCTTATCTTACTTGTCCCTGAGAAAAAGTTATGCCTAGTTAAAATATTGACACGTCAAGAGGCTCTCAAATATGCATTTCTTTTAGTACCATGGGTGCCACTCATACCTGTGGTGTAATATTGATACCCTTGTGTATGATTCTGTAAAGATTAGTTTTACATGAATGTAAACCTACAGCAAGATTCAGACACTGACACTGCAATAATCTGAATTTAAACTGAAACAAGGAAGAAAGGCAATTCTGGAAACCATCAGAAAAGTTAAAAAAACCGAAGAAAACAACCAAACCGAAGCAAAGCTCAGGGCTTGACATCAGCCTGTCATAGAAATATTTATGTACATGAAGGATTCTCTCCTCCACTGCCAGCTCTGCTGCTGTTGACCCAATTCATTCATTTTCACCTCTTCTTTTCAAGTGCCAGCAGCACACACTTAAAAAAAAAAAA
>VXBU01014493.1:83066-93121 GCA_013400315.1 Bombycilla garrulus
TTTTTTCCCTGCAGACTCGTGCAGTAGCCCTTTTAATTGAGTGCAGAGTTACAAACCCATGAGCAGGTTACAGGGGAATAGTGAGAGACTTTCATTTGTACTGCCACCAGACATAACTTTAATGCTGCTCGTGCATTTAACATCTTTCACCAGTTTACTGGAGCGTGAGCCCTGCCGTGCACATCATTGAACTCGCCAGCACCTGAGATGGAAATACATTTGCAGAACAGCTCCCGAGCGATTAAACTGGAAAATAATTTCTTTTATTGCAGATGTACTAATTTATAGTGTGCCATTAGTATCAGCTTTTCCATTAACTCACTGAACGGACTTAATGCCAGGAAGGATGTGAGCTGAGCTCCTTCTCCCCCTCCACAGTCTTCCCTGGGCATTTATTTCTGCAGCACAATCAGCTTTCAAGGCCAGTGTCTTGCAGTGGCAGTAAATGACATAATTATTTTAGGAACACATAATTGCAAGGTGTGTTTCAGAATATTCAGTGTCATATTTTCACTATGATACAGGGGAAAAAAAAAGAAAAATATTATTTTGAAAGATTTCATGCGTCTCTCCTTTTAAGACAGTGTTTGAAAAATAAAATTAAAAAAAAAAATTGCATGTGTTTAATTTTGCGTTGATCTATGCAATTTTTTTTTTCTAGTCTAGTTTTTTGAGGTGGATTCTCCACATAAATTAATTGGAAGGATTGCCAAAGGCACAGGAACTCCTCTTTTTTTTTTTCCTGTTTTTTTGTGAGAGGTTAGATGACCCACTAAATGAGATTGAATATCTGGGGAGATAGTGCTGCAAATCAATGGAATATACGAATGTAAACAATTTTAATTTGTGGTTATAGTATAATATTCACATAGTCCAGTGGGACACTTAGAGACTTTTTTTCTGGATATATGATTTAACCACAATTAATAATTTAAAATAAAACAAAAAGCAAATCAGTTTTGTGTAAACTCTTTTATGGAGAATTAGACATCTATCAAGTTTTTAATTTAGGCTTTACTTTGTAAGCAAGGAATCACAAATATCACCCTCAATCCTTTCTCGTTTGTGCTCACAAACTTGCTTTATTACTCAGGAAAATAGACAACTAACTGAGTTAATCTGTGAACCTTTAATAAAGTGCAGTGTTTCCATTCTTCATTATTTAAAGAAAAATGCTAGGACAACTTTGATTTCTCTAAACTTCTCTGGTACAAATACCATTGAGAATTGTTCTAAATTGCTCTCTAATAGATGAAAACACAGGAATAGAATTATGTAACAGAGGGAAAAAAATCTCGATTTTTTTAGGTTAAATATGCATTTATGTATTTTATGTCTGTTTCCAAAATGGACTCCACTGATAGCTCAGAGGGAGTTACTTTTGGTGTGAAAGTCAGGAATAAGAGTTAAGGGGATATCTAAATTTAGTAAAAAGAATCCAAGTCACCGTGTGTAGTACTGTAATGTGGTATCCTGTTGCTTTGTTTAAATTGTGACATGGTAGATCCCACAGCCCAGTTTCTTTTCAGCATTTTCATTTTTTCTGAATTTTTATTTCTGTCCCTAAACTCATATTTTTAAGTCTGAAGGTCAAGCTAAAAACCTTTGCTATTTACACGTTTTCCCATTCTGCTTGTGCAACACGGCTGCTGTAAGCTCCACCACGACATTCAAGGGGAAAAATGTTAAAAATATAATATAGCTTCCTCTCACACTGTTAGCCCAATAAAAACACACTTCTTTTGCTGACCTTTTTCTTAAAAATAAAAAAATCCCAAACTGAACTCCCCAAACAGAATTTACAACGCACCGAGTGTTAAGAGTACCGCTTAAGCAACTTCAAAAAGAAATTTGTTCTTGCTTTGGCCTTTTATTTTCATGATGATTCTAACAGAATTTTGCATTTAAAATGTAAAAGTGCCACCACAGTCCTCTTTCATGGCAGAATTATCTTGTTATGTCCAGAGAACACCAGAGAATTCGGGTGAAACATCTATTAAATACCTCTGCACGCCTACCTTCGAAGAAAAGTAGGAAATATTTTCATAAAATAACAAGTAATACTATGTGTTGGAAGAAAATTTTGGAGTTTGTTGGTAGATATTTTTCCCTTTTTATTTCTTTCAACAACATAATAAATTCAATTTAAAAAAATAATACTAAAAATTATTGGGAATAGAAACCACTCCAGATAGATTTTGTCTAAACCAAAGTATCTAAGGCTTCTGCTTGGAAATATTAAGAGACTGAAATATCATATTCTACATGAAAGCAGCTGGGCTGAACTGAGGAGCCAGGAGAATACAAACAAACTGAAACGAGCTGCAGTGACCCAGGACTTACATTCCCTTAATTCCATTTGGGGGAAAAAAATTTTAGGAAGTCGAAAAGTCAATGTCTCGTAAGTGACTGGGACAGAAACTTCAGCAGATCAATGAAAATGCATCGAGGTAATAACCAGAGGTCCTCTGTAGAACTAAATGAAAATAAATAATGCAGAGTAACACAGATAAAGTTTTTTGTATTGGAACATTTGCACAAAGACAGTTTTCCTCAGATGGTTGTCACTCTGCCAGCTGTGAGGTGATATGAGGGATTGTAATTTATTATTTTATTAGCTTTTAGAGTTCTAAATTGGTAAGAGTAATCCATAGCTTATGCAAGAGAAATTACATTTTTTATGTACCTTACTCAGCTTGGTGGCTGAGAATCAATTTCTCTGTGAAACAATAAATACTAGGACAAGATCCAAAATGCTTAATGGGAATTTTAAAGAGGATAGGAAGGCAAACAGATACAATTTGGCTTCGATAGGAGCTGAATTTTTTTCTTCACAATGGAAAAATTAAATCTCAAGGGATAAAGCTTTCCCTGACTTATTTTGAACATTTTTTTAGGTCTTTTACTTATTTGGAGACCTCATCAAGTGGTTATTTATGTGGAATATAATCACGATTCAGATAAACGACATAGAATCACAGAATAGTTTAGAGTTTAAAGGTTCTCTAGTCTGAACTTCCTGAAATCTTTCACAATCCCAGCTGCTCCCAGCCCCAGTGTCCAGCCTGGCCTTGGGCACTGCCAGGGATCCAGGGGCAGCCACAGATTCTCTGGGGAACCTGTGCCACCCTCACTGTGAAAAAAACCTTCTTCCTGCTATCTCTGTTTTCCAAAACCAACCACCTGTTTTTTTTTTACTCCTTCTGTACCCAGGTGCAGAACTGCTGTTATTAATAACAACCTTATCTACATGAGTTTTCAGACTCTGTGTTTTATCATGGTTTGACAGATCTACTGTTTGTGTAAAATCGTCCGTGTGCCAATGTTTTCTAATTTCATGAGTAAAGAAAAACTGCAAGTTTTGGAAAACCAGTTACTTGAACTTGAGAAGCAACACGGACTCTTTACATGTTGATTTTTTAAGTTCATGTTCTTCAGCAAAAAGTTGTGTTTTCCTCTGGTTTGTCCTTGTGAGGGCAGCAAGGGAGTCAAGAAAAGTGCTCCAGTGTTATCAACAACAGAACTGGAATATCTTGTCTTTGTAAAACAACCCCAAATTTTGTCATCATACTTCTCTGATATTTTTTTCCCCTTATTTTCTGTTATCTCAATGAACAGTCTCCTCAATTATCAGTGTGCGTACGTAGCGCAAAATGCTTCTAAACCAAACCCTGAATTCAGATTGATTCCACCTCTTCCAGTGATTTTTCCTGGCCATCTTTTTCAGCATACTGTGAATATATATTATAAAATAATCATTGCAGTTTTGGGTAGAACAATGGCATCCCTAGTATTTAAATATGAGTAAAATGTTAACATTTATGCATCAAATGTTGCATGAAGGAACCTTCAGTGCCTTCCTTGAAGATATAAAGCAAACCAAGCTCCTTTTCCTTTACAACTGGTCATCCTGCAAGCATTTTCCCAGGTCTCTGGTATGACATAAAAGTACATTCAATATGCATATGCTTGATGCAGATGGACTGCAACACAAAAGTGGCAGAAAAAAACCCAAAACAACAAACTGGTGAAAAATGACCATTTAGGCTCATTCATATTGAATGTAACTGCCTCCAGCATCCCAGAGTGTACCAAAAAAATGTGAATTTTTTTTTTTTTTNTCAAACCATATAGGACAGAACAAATCTCAGTTGTTGTAATAGAACAGTTAAAAATGTTTATATAAAAACACAGATTTTACCTAGTTGTTATTGCCCTCGCCTGTAAAAAGCACAGAAAGATATTAGATTTTATTGCATTTNTCATCTCAGAGTGATCTCATCCTGTGTTCAGGTCAGTTATGTACCTGCAAATCAGAAATATGGCTGGGCAATGAATTTAGCCTCCAGCTTTCTGCAGTGCAGCTGATACAGATTAGACAGAGCCAAATGATGCCCAGAAGTACAGTAAGACATTGGCTTAATCCTTAGAGAGGAAAAAAAATAATGTAAGAGGAATGTACTGTGCTGGAGGTTCTGATTTCACAGAAAGAAGTGAAAAGTCTGACAAGAGAGCCATTAAGAGAATTTTGACCCATTACATTAAATAGATTTGTGCAGGAGGAAAGGGATGGTGGCAGAATGTAGGACAAGGACGTTGGCTGCTGCATGGGAGGAAATGATCAGGCGGTCAAAAATGAGAAGTTCTGAGTAATCACAAGAAGCATAGAAAATCTCCAGTATTTAAACCAAGCCAGACCCAGATTTTTACTTAAGAGGCTAGCACTTTTGAAATTCCCAGCCTTTTTTTTTTTTTTNTTGTTCTGGAAAATCTAAATTGTTTGTTCAGTTTAAATATGTCTCAAGAAGCATGCAGATCTTAGTGTCCATAGATGCCAACATCAAAAAGCCCTCATCAGGTAGCAACATCACAAAATTTATCTGCTGTTGGGTGGAGGAGGAAGATTATTGATCTTCTGGTATTAAATAAAATAAAATTAATTAAATTAAATTAATCAAATCTGCAGATTCTTATTTAATCTTTCTCTTTTGTTTGAAAAAAAGAAAAAAGTTTAGATCATATTTATTGAAGCAGTAATTTTTAGGATAGGGTCTGCAGTCACGAATACAGCTAGGTTGTACTCCATGGGACCCCAATGTCATTTTGCTTGTGTAAAACACCTCGAAGGATGGAAAAAATTAAATTCTCCAGGTTTCTAACACTCAAAATCCCTCTGCTGTTATCTTCCTACTCATGCTTTGAGTCAAATTTGATTGACATTTTTTGAAACTAAAGCAGTGCTGTGAAACTGCAGAGAACTGACCTGGAGATTGCTCAGGAGATGGAGGCAGTCCTATCTAAAGGGAAACAACTGGGACAGTTTGATGGAAACCTGGAAAGCTGTTTATTCAGAATGAAGAAATCCAAAATAATTGCTCCTGATTTATTTAGGAAGAGGGTAAATTGTCAAATAATAGCTGAAAGTCCTATAATAATTCAATAAATTTCAACTTTCCTACCTGATTCCTTGAAATTCCCGGTGGTTTACAGCTCTTGCAGAATTTCTTAGAGGCAGGTGAGTGACTTCATGATCAAAGGCATGGTAAAGGTAGGGATTAATTCCACCCAGCTTTAGCTATCTACAAATAAAATGGTTTTTGCAAACAGTTATTCTGTGTAGAGCATCAGACACCTGTGCCTCACATTGTCCCTGGAAATGCCCTTTTTGCCCTCTATTGTCATAGAAAGACCTGAACTATCTAAGAGTAAATGACTCAATTTAAATAGTTAAAAGAAAATCCTTCCTATTTTGAATAGTTTAAACCCCTGGGAATTAATAAAAGATACAGATAAATGGGTCTGGCTTTAAAAGCTGAGTTTTCAAAGTTCTGCTGTCCCCAGTCACAAATCACTCCTATAATCCACAACAACTCTGCAAAAATCAACAGATTTTAAGATATCAGAATTATTTTTTACATATATGAGTGATACCAGTGTAATATCAGTTAAACAGAAAGGTCTTATCTAATTTTAATTACAAATGAGGCCTAAGTAATGTCAGGGTAATGGCAGAAGGCAGTTTGAATGTTAATTGATCAGGGGATTGTATTGGACAAAAGTTTTTAGTGATTTATTGTGGTGTTCTTTGATTAGATTTGCTCTATTACCAAGTGGGTTTTTTAAGTGGATCATTTTTGTTTGGTTTTTTTTTTTNTCGCCTGTAAAAAGCACAGAAAGATATTAGATTTTATTGCATTTGTGTATTATTGCATTCATAGCTCTTTTAGACATTCCTGTCTCTGTACAGGTTGAATGATCATTTAAGGATGAAAACAATGGGACAATTTTTCCATTTAAAGACCCACCCCCCGTGAAGGTACACGTGTAAAAGAATTAATTTGCCATTTCATTGAATTTCAGATTCAGAGGTTTGGGATTACTTCTAAGACTCCTTAAGCTTGGGTTTTTCTCCATGAGATTTGAACACCTGAAATTGCTACTGAGGTGCCAACCCTTGTCCAACTTAGACGATAAATGCTGCTGAAAACAGTAAACCAAAGACTTTTTGGGGACAAAATGCCCTTGAGTCTTTAAGGCACCAAGCTTTAATGCCGTGTAAACATTCAGATTGCCATGTCTACAGTAATCTGTGGTAAATTAATTCAATATCTCTGCTCCCACAGCTGCAGATGCCAATTAACGTGATTATTAATTCAGTAAAGCCATATTCCTTCGTCATGTCAAAGGCTGGCGCATTATGCGGATTATTTTAGTTTAACATTAAGGGCGCACAAAATGTAAGCATCCACAACTTTACTGAGGTTATTATTGTATCTACAAGTTTTAATTTTGGGTTTAACTTTGCTAAATTTACATAGAAATTTTTACAGAGGAAATTTAATGTTACCTTGGATTAATAATGTTCTGAGAAACAAGGCAGATTGAAATTTTCACTGTCAGGAGTTCAATTTTCAATTAGAACACTACATTAATTAGGTATATTAGTTAATTTATTTCTGTGTGTAGTGTGCTTTCACCTGTGCTGCTCTTTGTTCATTTTTTCAGTCTTATCTGCAGCTCAGCAGAGAAATTATCCCACTTTGAGGATTATACTTAACTTTGTTAGAATGCAAATTACCTGAGACTACTGTGCCTACATTTCTATTGTGTCAAATTGAAATTAGTCTTAAAAGATGTGAACAAATTCCCTACCCAGAGAAACTCATCAATTCTTAACAGTTTTTTATTCTATAATTAAATGGATTTTGCCTGTTTTTCTTTTTTTTTCTTTTTTTTTTTTTTTAGTTTTTGTTGTTTTTTTTTTTTTTATTTTCTGCCCTGTCCTCACTTNCTATTTTTAACAACACCTATATTTAGGTACATAATATGCAGCAGTGACTTTTTTGAAAATTAGCTCTTGAATCTTATACAGAGCAAAAATTAATAAATTGCCCAAGTAATTCCACTGCCTGGCAAGTCTTTTAATTAAAAAATTATTTCAAACGTTTACAAGCTGGGTTATATTAGTGTTCTTACAGAATATTTTATCAGAAGTGTCCTACTTCCCACTCTTTTTTTTTTATAAATTTCCCTTGATTAATCTCTCTGGGCAGGTACTATCCAGCCCTTTCTGGGTCTCGAAACTGCAGCCACCCTCAAAAAGATTAAGTTCTAGGCAGAACGAATATAAAAATATATAAAAAATGTTTGCTTCTACATCAGTTCTTGGTTTTTTTTGTTTTTTTCACTCTCTTCAAACTCCATTAAAGCAGCTGCAGAATGCAGAACACTGTGGTGTACTCTCATTTTCTTAATAGAAATTTCAGTCAATCATTCAATCACTCCAGCTCTGACAGTACATAATTTTTACATGCTCAAAACCACTGCTAATTTATAAGCCAATAAAAAAAAAAACCCAAATAAATCTTTAAAGACTGCTTCCACAAGGTCATATTGTTACTCTATATGTGTTTTTGAAGAGTAAAATAAGTTGTAAGATTTCTTTTGTGTATATTCAGACATTTTCTGTATTCTTAAGATATCAAGGTACCACTATAACATAGTATGCAGGTACTATGTATACAGTTACTGGAGATATGTGCTAATTTTTAAATTTACAATACTTGTAAATTATGAAAACTAAAGCATATGTCTCTTAGGAGTGGCAAAAGAATTGGTGAATTATCTGTGAAAGAGAAAGAAAGGAAAAGGCCAAAAAAGGAAAAAAAAAAGTAAAATCAGATCACTATCTAGCTAAAACATAATTATGACACCTCCCCCCCTCCAAAAAATATCTATCACATTTCCAACAAAAATTCTAAATAAACAGCCAAAAAGCTGGAAAACCAGTATGGTCACATGAGTTAAAGTATAAAAATGAAAAACAGTACAGAAATCATTTTAAAAAAATAAAAAAATCTTAGATATTACAATTACTGTTTCTACCTATCTTTCAAAATTATTTACTAAATATATTTCTTCACTTCGGTTTTAAATTTTATTTAAATTCCATTTATTTAATTAATTAATTGATTTCAAAATATTTTTTCCTTTTTTTAAATTTTTTTAATTTTTTCTTCTGGAATTCAAACCTTCTTGGAGTGCCCTTAAAGATATTGAAGATATTGTTTTTTTAGGGCTGCTTCACCGCTATCCCACGTGAAGGCAGCCAGCACTGAGGAGCGCACAAACCTCTGCAAGACGAAATGTGCAGGCGCTGGCGGCTCTGGCAACTCACTTTAGGGTGAGCAATGAGTCAGACCCGGAGTCCCACGGAGAAAGATCGATGGTGAATGCATTATCACAGCGATCTCCAATGACAGGAATAATAATGCCATATTTATTTCTGGCACAGGGTTGTTTCAAGCGTCATTTTCCCCCCTCCTCTCATGATTTGGGATACAGTTCATTCGAGGGCGATATAGAGACATCTCAGTGTGCTTAATACCGTGATTCCACTCAATCTAGCTGTTAAATACCTTGTTTTTTTCCTCCCACATTTTGTTGGTTAATTAAACTTTCTGTGAAGATGGTGGTAATTGAGTGTAAGGCTCCCATTAACAGCAGTAGGACTGCGAAGACAGCAACGGAGCTTTCAACTGCTTTGTCATTTCTCTCTGTGGGAAAAAAAAGAAAAAAGAAAAAAGAGGGGATTAAACAAATAACTAGCCTGCAGCTTCATGTCAGCTGGAACACAGGAAAAAAATAACGGAAAAAAAAAAGGTAAAAAGAAAAATAAAAAATTTCTCCAAACGTAGGAAAGAAACTAGATGGACAATAAACATGGGAATAATTCAAATGTTCCTGAAGGGAAAAATTTTTTTTTCCACTTCATCCTCTAAGGGCTTTAATCTGTTGACTTTCAGTGAACTCATTAGACCCTAAACCTCTTTGATACCCTTTTATTTTTGCAAAAAGTTAATTTGGCCGCCATTTTCCCTTTTTTCTGTGTTGCAAAACTGCTTTGAGGAAATTATGATAAAACTTGTAAGGGATGAAGTTAAAGTTGTAACTAGAAGTAAAAATGAGAGGTGTCTATTTTCTAATTCTGTGATTCTGTATGTATTTATGTTCACCTGAAATAAAGCACCCCTCATATAAATACCTGGAAGCACATTTTGCCATGTAAAGTCAGCACTTCAGCTTTGGAAAACTTCTTTACACCTCTTAATTTTTAAAACCCTAATAGCTTCTTTATATACATTTTTTTTTTAGTGGTTTTAGAAACACAACTTTGCTTTAACATGTTTATTGTCAATTGTCTTGATGTGTTTATCAGTACATGGCAATCCCCTGTCACAGGGACGTAATTGCTTTTACAACTTCTCTGTGATTCCTTAGGAAGTGTTTTGACTTCCCATAAATTGGGAGTTAGTTTCAAGGATGGAGATATATATATATATAGTGAATAACATTTAAAATATTACTGCAGGAGAGGCTCTGTTTATACAGCTACTTCTCCATCCATCTGGATTAATGTCTTCATCAGAGAGGAATTTCAACATCTAACAGCTGAAGTAGGATAAAGAAGATTTTTTAGATGCTTTTCTGTTTACCCAAGGTACTTGCCTCCAGCCTTTTCTGCTTTTCTACTGATTCTTCTAGGTGAAACCTTC
>VXBU01014493.1:102825-113878 GCA_013400315.1 Bombycilla garrulus
AAGATTTATTTCAGTATTTAATACGTCAACGGTGTCAGGCATGAGATTTTGCCCGTGAATGATGGATCTCTATGTATTTCCTGGACATATAAACTAAGGATAAGGACAAATAATTAAAGAGTAAAATATTTATTTTTATATTTTTTATTTCAGGAGGGTATGGGTTTTAGGAGGATTGAGGAAAGAGTGATCATTGGTGCGTTGGAACTGAAAATTGCCTCAGACTCCCAGAAGGAGCTACAAATGAATGAACAAATTCAGGTACAAAAGGTGGAAAGCAAGTGACTGGACAATCNTATTCTGCCTCAAAACCAAGCAAGCGCAAGCTGCATAAATTTATCTTTAAAACCTGTGGAAGAATCAACAGATAAATAAGTTTAGAACCACATTAGTTGTGATTTTTGTTCTTTTTTCTCTGCCTGTGAGAGAGTAAATATGTACAAAATTCGTGCTGGCCTTAGCTCAAGGCAGTGTCATGCTCCTGTAGGAAGCCACGGATTAAAAAAAAATAAATAAACCACAGAGAAAGGTGTGCGAAGTCCTGCTGATGTGAAGACAGGTCTTCTGTTCCAGCAATTCTCTATTTGGTAAAAATATTTTCTTTTTCTGTTCTCCCCTGGATTTCTGAGATTGACCCTTCCAAACAGATGGGAAAGGATAAGAAAGATTTTATAGCTTAAAGAGCTCTGCATCTAAAAATATAGAAGTACTTGGATCCTTTAGGCAAAAAGTTGTTTCTACAGAATGCACATTCTAAAAGCCTTTAAACTGCTTTCTGCAGCTCAGAAATCCCTGTATTTTTCTCTAGCATTCGTGGTCTTGTGCAACTTCAGTTGCAAAACTACATTTGTCTTCCTCCTACAAAATTTTCATTACCCTGTGAAGAATAATTAAATCACAAAGCGAGCGAAGCCAACTCAGTGGTGAATGAAAAGCCAGCGCTGCAAAACAGCATCAAAAATTGAAACCGAACAGTTTAGCTCTAGCAGCTAATTTACTTAGGTATCACCCTAAGGCGTCAACACCATTTATCACCACTGCAGTAGTCTGGAATGCTTGCACCATCACTAGGAGCAGAAGTGGGGTGTTGTTTTGGAAAAAAAATAAATAAGAAATAAAAGGAAATTCAGGGAAATACCAGGTAAATGTTGAAGTGAATCAGCAAATACGCACAAAAATCTGGAGATGGGAGTCAAGGTCTGCTTAGAATTTAACCAGTGCCCACGTGAAATTCTAGGTAAGGGGTCGTGCTCGTGGATGAAATCATGCAAGATGAGGAGGTGTCCGTAGATTTTAAAATAAAACAAAGCTCAGCCACATTTCTAAAGGGCTTTACAGGGTAACTTGAATATTTGTGTGCAACTACAATTTTAAGAGGGTGAACGAAGAGTTTATAAAGGCAGTAAAAGAGGGTGGCAGCAGAGATTTTGCAAGAAAGTAAGTTTTTCACAAGAGCACCTTTTAAATACTTGAAGTCATTTAAATCCATCTCTATCACTGTTTAAACCAAAACAAAGAAACAAGCAATGCAAAGGCAAGCAGGAGCCACATGCAACTCTTAGAGAGGGCTCCAAAAACAATATGGAAATTCATTACATTAACACCAGCAATGCACAAAAACAGTATTTCCATAGTATTTCTTCTGATTTGAATGATCAAATCTGAGGTTTGAAAATGCCAGTGAGATTCACAACTGAACATTTAAGGTTTCGGAACAACTGTCTAAAATTATTTAGCTCTTCTATTACTGCTCCAGTTCAATGAGTAGCAATAAGCATAAGGGACTCATTGAATAAAGGGTGCAAAGATTTTATTTGATTGTTCTCTCTCTCCAAAAATTTGCAGTAAAACCAAACATATTTAGCTGAAGTGGATACCTCTATTCTTTCCACTTTGGTGGTTTTAAGCTAACCTACAGTTTCCCTCAGTAGTCTTTTCTCAATCTAACATCACTGCCTGATACAGTTTAAGCTGTGTATATCTATTTCTGGTATATCTTTTTCTCTAGCCCTTTAAAATCTTCTCCTTTGTTAAAAGTGTTTGCAACCAATTGAAATGCAAATGGAGATAAACACTGAAGTATCATGCAGACGATATTACCAAAAATATGCACATGTTTTAAACTGTATTTTTAAGATATTCTACTTCTGGAAGTGGATCTCTGCTCATTTCATGGAAAGAAGAAATATTAAACATTTCTGTTTTGTGCTAAATGTCATGTATTATCAAGGAAACTCGGCTGTTCTTCATCATGATTACTGGAGCAAAATATAGTGATATTGTCTTACTAAAATCAGTAATTCTCTCTCATTTAGGATCAATTTCTAACTGCTCATCACCAAGTGATAGTTTTTTCTACCTTTGATGATGAAGATGTCAGACTATATTAATGGTCCAGCAAATTCCTGCCACATTCATAGGTTCACTTGTCTCTTAAATTATAATGTACATTAAGCTCAGTAAGTTGTTTGGGTTTTTTTGTAGGATTTTATGAAACCACATCCAGCCAAGATACACCCTCAGCACGATACAAACCTAAAAAACTATTTCATGTTAATATCTATTGATAGTTTAGAAGAAGTTTATTTTGTCCCTGGAAGTCCAACAATATCTTTAAATTTATTTGTGCCCATATTTATGTAATTGTTAGAATTTAATTTTGCACTTCATTAGCACCCCCTGCCCATCCTAATATTCTAAATGAGCAAGAACGTTTCACATTTCCTTTAATCAAAAGCACTCATTATAATTTTTCTGGGTGATGGGGTATGTGTGAAAATCAACTTAATTCCAATACATCTAATTTGCACCCAACAGCGTTCTAAATTCTCCTAATCATGTTTATGCAAATGTACAAGCAGCAAAAGAATTAATGTAAGGATTTCAAACGCACTTCAACCCAAATTTTCTCACTGAAAATCATAACTGAACTCATCACTCATTTCCTTTCCCAGAACATAGGTATGTATTTTCTGAAAATACACATTCTTCCTGCACATTGTGATCCCAGAATATTCTGTGTCAAAGCACCTTTTTCCAGCACTTACTTTACTGAGTCAATAAATTTGCTCCTGCTCTACCAGTTTTCACCAATCAAACTCTCTGCCTTTGAACTCTGGTTGTTTTTTTTTTTTTCTGTTGCTGTTTGATGTTTTTTCTGTTTTTTTTCCTTGAAACAGAACACACTGACAAGTCCAATTACTTCGCCCAATGAGATGAATGTTTTAATTTCAAATCTTTCAGCCAATGGGAAAACCTTCTAGGATCTTCTGGCCTGGATTTCTAAAGGAGAAAGGGAAAAATTATATATGCTGTTGTAGGGTCATGGAGATCAACTGAAGCTTGACCCCTAAAAACTGATGAACCCTGATGTCCCATCCCTGGAGGTTCAAGGCCAGGTTGGAAGGAGCTTGGAGAATCTTGTTCTTGTTGGAGGTGCCCAGGACAGGGGGAAAAAAAGAGATTTTTAAAGTCCTTCCAACCCAAACCATTCTGTGATTGTGTGACCATCCACAGATGGTTTTAGGATGCTGGCTGACAATGACTGAGGAGATTTTCTCTCCTGGCTTCTTTCCAGAGCCTTGGAGGTTGGGGGACTTCCCAGAAGACTGGAAGAAGACTAAAGGAACACAAACCTACAAAGTCTCAGAGAACAAGCCAGTCAATTTTAAGCCCATCAGCCTTTCTTCAGTCCCTGGGAAAGTTCTGGAATGAATCCTCCTGAGGGTTATCAAAAGTCAGAGGAGGAACACGACTGGGAAAAGCCAGCAGGAATCCACCCAGAACTAACTGTTGTTGACAAACCTGACCACACGTTATGACAAAGTCCTCTGCTTGGTTGGTGTGAACTGTATAACCATCATCTTGATGCCTTCAGTTTTTAGCTTTATGCATTTTCGTATATTGGTAGTGTTGTAGATTGCTAAGGCATGGCTGTAGCTTCTACTACATTCCCCATCTTCATTCCCTACATTTACAGACACTACGCTGCCTCATAAAAACATTCCTAAAATACTGTTTAGTCTTATTCCAAGAAGAGAACCAACTACAAGGAAGTTCTTTTTTCCAACCAGAATCTGGACCAGACATAACAAAAGTGGGGCAAAAGAAACCTCTGGACTGCTTCCAGAGGGGCAGGACTGCAGGAATTATTACCTAATACACTGACCTTTTAATTGGACCGTAGATAATAGATATACTACTTGACTAACATTATAAAAATTGTGGAATTACTGTATCATGTGCCCTTTTTTTCCATACTGTGTGCCTGAAAGCTTTCAAGTAAAGGCTTGCTTTTATATTCCCTCCAACGTTTTTGGGAAGATCTTTTGTCGCTGTTGAGTCCACAGCAACATGAAATAACTCCAGTACAGGAGCTTGGTGAATCAGGAAAAAGCCTTTATTGAAGAAAGATGATCCTTTTTATAGAAAGGATCACAAGGTGAAACCACATTGGTCAAGTAAAGAAAAACAAAGACGGATTGGTGAAAAAAGGCAACAATCCTCTGAAAGAGAAATATTACATACTGCAGGTGCCTATCTTTTGTTTTCCATTCCTTCTCCCAGAATACCATGGGAACTGATTTCTTCTCCTGAGCTCTCTGCATTCCTTCAGGAGTTTTCTCACTCAACACAGCCTGAGAAAAGCTGCCTTCCTCAGGCCTCAGGCCAAGCCTGGGAAGAGCTGCAGGCCTCTCAACTGGATTCCTCCAAGGTTTTCAACACCGTTTTTTACAGCCTTCTGCTAAAATAAATTATTCATTATTTTCGAGGCAAGGGGCCTGTGGAGTGGGTGGGGGACTGGGTGACAGGTGACACTTGGTGGGGCGCTCATGACAAATAGATCCTTTCCAAACTGTCCCAAATGGGGTCCCCCAAACACCCATGTTACACCCAATATTGTTTATTATCTCCTCAAGTGACCTGGATGATGAGATGAAGCACGCCCTGATGAATTTTGCCGATGATACCAAACTATGTGGGGAAGCAGATATTTTGGAAGGAAGAGCCCACCCTGAAGGAAGACCTGGACAGTCTGGTAGAGAGGTAAAAATAAAAAAACATTATAAAGTTTTGCAGGACAGGCTGGGATCCTCTGGCTGTGAAAAGGGACCTGGGATTCTGCGGAGAGCCCAGCTTGAGAGACTGACCAGGGTTCTGCTGCAGCAGGGAAAGCCAACAGGATGCCGTGTGGCATCAACAAGAGCATGGAAATCAGAGGTAATGAATTCATTACCCCACTTTGCTCAGCTTTTTCTGGGTCACACCTGGAGCCCTGCGCCCACGTTTGGTCCCTGCTATGCAGAAAGACTGGAGAGGGTGCAGAGAGGGGCCACAGAGAGCATCCAAGGGAGGCAAGTCTGAGAGGAAAGGCAGAGAGACCTGGGCTTGTTCAGCCTTGAGGAGAGAGGGCTGAGGGGACTCCTCACCACAAGCTCCACTGTTAAAGGGTGGCCACAGAGGAGGGGAGGACACTGTCTGTACACAGAGCCACGTGGTGAAGACAAGGGGTGAGGGCTCCAAGGGACTCCTGGGGTGGTGTAAGGGTCAGCCCAAAGATCTCGTTTTGCCTCCGATTGTTGGGACAGAGACTGGGACAGACCCCACAAGACACACCCTGGGCTGGCTGAGGGAGGAGATGGTTGCTGCTGCGGTGCAGTGCTTTGGACAGAACGGCTGTAGGCACAGCGTGTGTGTTCACTGCCATGGTACAGCACATACCTGATGCTGATCAGCTACGGGCCTGCTCACAATAGGCCATAAATCTCCCTGCCTTTTGGCCAGAGGCCACTCACCTTGGAAAAAGACCTAAAACTGTGACTCTCTAAAGGGACTCTTGAGATCTCCCCACGGAAGAAGACGCGTCTGTTGGCTGGGCCACGAGAACTTCGTCTCGCCGTTGGTAGCTATATCCCACCTTCTCTCTCTCTTTCTCTCCCCACCTTGTCTCTCTCTCTCTCCCCTCTATCGCATAATTGAGTTGATCAGCACTCAATCAAGTGCTTCATTGTTTTGTTGAAATTATAGTCCCTTGCTGTTTGCCTCTTATTTTGCACCTTGAGATCCCTCGAACCATCACGATTTCCGCCTTGATGCTAAAGCGGATCGTGACAGGAGGCTCTGGTTGGACACAAGAGGACAATTTTCACCACAACCATCAACCACTGGAACGGCTGAATGGAATTCCCTGATCTCCCCAGGGAAGTGATGGATTCCCCAACACTACACATTCCTAAGATTCAGCTGGGCAGGGCTCTGCCCATCTTGCCTAGAGAGTTTCACCCAGATGATTCTTGAGGTCCCTTCCAAGCTGGGATCCTACAACTCTGTGAATTTACAAATTCAGGAATATTTGGCCTAAACAAATCATAGCTGTGGAACATTTGTTCTGCTTATGCTTGGGCACTGCAAGACAAACAAGTTTGTTGCTGACATGCAAACAAGAAAACAAATGGAAAACAATTTAAATTTTAATATAAAGTTAGTCATCACATATGATGGAAAACCCAGCAATGGAAAAATCCTTAAAGACAAGAAAATTTATCACCATCTTGCAAAGTACATGAGAAAAACCAATATGATTTCTTGATGGTTTTGTTCCAGTAAAATGAACTCACTTTAAGTATACTTCCTGAAAATATTACCTTCCAATTGCAGAAGCTGCAAAACCATTGACATATTAAAGACACAAGGAATAGGAAAAGTCTATGGTTTATGATGATTTATAAATGATATATTATTGTGGCATCACATGGTAATGCATCAGTCGATCTCTGTCAATGATGAATTGGGTTCTTTAATCAATGCATTTTTATTTAACTATATTACACAAAAGAAAATTATTTATAAAACAGAGACTGACTGTCCAAACCTCTATTTCATATCCTGGAAGGGTAAGTATGCAGTGTTTTCTTTGATAAATTTACAAATTTGTTAAAGAGAGAAAAAAAACCCCAAAAATATTAATTAAATAAAATATAATATTTCCATGTTATCAGACAGCACACTCAGAGTTCAAGAAACCATATACATAGTTTCATTAAATTAATCATATTTCATTGATGCTATTCATCAAATAGTGGTTTTGCTTTTTGCCACATCTTATCTGCTTTTTTTGGAATTTTCATAACACTGTTTTTAATTTAACTGTTCATTTTGTCACATAAGTAGGTTTTAATCGTAATTCTGCTATATAATTTTTCCAAAAAATTACATGACAGCAGTTTTGTAAAATTTCGCTTCAAATTTGGTAATTAGCTTCACATTTCATATACATAGATTTTATTTTTCCTTATAAACTTTTGTTTTCAAACAGGTGTCCCGTATAAATTACCACATCACAAAAACCTTGGTCTTTAATGTGGTCTCTAAAAAGGTTGCACAATGCTTAGGTTGCACAGAAAAAGACTATAATTTATCTGCAGTTGCCTATGGGTATCTGGAAAAGGCATTGAAACGTTTCTAGCAGGCATCTACCATGCATTCACAAAAATGAAAATTTTCCGAATTTCCTGCAAATTTTTTCTGCATAATGTATTTTGCATTATGTGATAAGTGTACAAATCCTCAAGTACGTTACAAATGTCATGGTTTTGCATTTTATTTTTGCCTCACATTTTAGTAGCACAAAGGAGGAGATGACTATTTTGTCTTTCTTAATGTGAAATCCTGTTTACTCTCATAAAAACCTTTGCTGTTCTCTGTATAATGTACAGATCACCGTTTTTCTTAGCACAGATCCTGCCTCGATTAGATCCTGCCCCTATCTTTATTAATGAGCTGAATAATCAGGCTCCGGATTTTCAGCATGAAACAGTCAAGTGGGGATGAGTCATAAGTTGCATATCTGTTATATTAAATCTTATTAATTACAGACATTTAGGGCTACTTAAAGATCAAGAGGGCTAAAAATGCTTTGAGGCTACATAAAATATGACATAGAAGAACTAAGAATGAAAAAGGTGGCTTGTGATATATTGTAATATTATGAACTGAGTAGTACATTATATAATTGACAATCATACTTGTACAAGGGTTTCCCTCTCGATAGCTGTGTTTGTTTTGGAGCTTCCTTTCAAGTTTTAAAGGGCTGAAAAACTTTACAATTTCATTCTTGCAAAGGGGACTGAGGAAATTTTAAAGTTCTGAATCTAATTAAATACATATTGGGAAACTTTTACAAGGCTACCAGAACAATCTTTAGACATCTAATATATGAAATGCTTGTGTTGGAAACTGTCTGGAGTCATTTCTTGGGCTGGGAACCAGAATTGAGCTCAGTAGCTCACAAAGCCTACAGAGTGAAATGTTTTCATACAATCCCAGGATGGTTTGGGTTGGAAGGGATTTAAATCCCCCCCAGTGCCCCCCAGCCATGGCAGGGACCCCTCCCACTGTCCCAGCTGCTCCCAGCCCCAGTGTCCAGCCTGGCCTTGGGCACTGCCAGGGATCCAGGGGCAGCCACAGCTGCTCTGGGCACCCCGTGCCAGGGCTGCCCACCCTCACAGGAACAATTCCTGCCCAAAATCCCACCCAGCCCTGCCCTGTGGCACCGGGAGCCATTCCCCCTTCTCCAGGCGCTGCTCAATTGTCTCTCTCCATATTTCTGTGGGCTCCTTTCAGGCACTGGAAGGCCACAGTGAAGTCACCCCAATGCTTCTCTTTCTCCAGGCTGAACAATCTCAATTTTCTCCGTTCTTTTTCGCAGCAGAGCTGCTCCATCTCCTTTTGAGACAGAAGATACCTCCTGACAGCCTGAAGCCAGACCAAACATCTTGGAAGGCTGAGGATGAGGGACATGGGGCAGTTCCAGGCTCCCATGAGCAATGACACATCTTGCATGTGGCTGCCCTGCTGCAGGTGTTTGTTACCTGCAGATGTGCTGCAGCCCTCACTGTCCCCGGACCAGCATAAAATGCTCATCATGGAAAAAAAACTCCACACAAATCAGTGAAATGGTTGATACCTAAACAAGCAAGCAAACAAACAATCAAATAAATAAATAAAAAAAAATTAAGGGTATGTTCCCTGCTCTATGACGTTGTGAAATTTAACACAACGATTCTCACATTTATTTTCATTTCATGATTTTTTTATATATTCTTAAACATGCAATACTGAGAGATTATTATTTCAAGATTTTTTAAGCATAATTTTTACATTTTTTTACAATTGCTTCAATAAGATTTCCCTCTGCTACATAGCTACCACAATAAAATGCAGCTGTGTAATATTAACCTCTACAGGATAGAGTCATGTTTTTAAGTTGCACACTTTTTTAAAGGGTTTTGTTGATTTTATCAACTTGCCTGCAGAAGTGAAATTTGTTAGAGGCTATTCTTTTGTTTTCATTAAAATAAGCAAAAGATCTCCAAGGGGACATTTTTAATTTTAAACTAGCATGTGTATAGCTCAGGTCTAGATATTTTTTATTATAGCAGAAACACAAGGACTCAAGGAGAAACAATTGATATTTCCCAGCAATTATTTTGTCTGATGTCTAAAGCTATTCTCATTAAAAGTCTTTCACACAGTACCATTTTCCTGACATGTTCTACTATCTATATAAACACTTAAAACCATTATTTGTTAAATTTTTCCTATATCTGCCTTTTTTTTTTTTTTTTTGCCTTTCAGGAACCTATCAAAAAATATGTTCTGATTCAATAACATTCAGACACGCTTTCCAAGGGTCTCAGAGTAAATACAGATATGACTTTATTACTTTTCCCTTTTCCCTTTCCCTTTCCCCTCTCTTCCCCTGTTCCCTCCCCTCCCCGTTCCTTCCCTTCCCTCCAGGAGGAGGCCGAGAGGGGCTCAGTGGGGGCAAGGAGAGGGGCCTTGGATGGGAATGTTCTGTGTTTTGGGAATGGTGAGGGAAAGCCAGATCTCTCCCAAGGAGAAATGAAGCAATTCCAGCAAGGGACTGCATGAGAAGCCTGTGTGGAGCCACAGCTGTCCCCAGGAGACGCCCACAGCCCCAGGAGCTCTCTGACTGGGATGAAGATCTCGAGCAAGCGCTGTCCCAAGAGCAATCCAGGAGCTACTGGGATTTCTCTGATGTGGAAGAACTCAGTGAGCAAGGGCCTTCCCAAGCAGAGGCCAAGCATTCCCCAGCAGTCTCCGACCAGGACGAATGCAGGGAGCAAGAGCTGTAAGAGCTGTCCCAGGGAGACATTGAGACCTACCCAGAATTCTGGGACTGGGAAGAATCTCTTGAACAACGGCTGTCCCCAGGAGCTGGGAGCTCCCAAGAGCTCTCTGACTGGGATGCACACAGTGACCAAGACGTGTCCCAGGAAGAAGGTGGGAGCTACCAGGAAGTTTCTGACTGGGAAGAAGGCACACAGCAAGGACTTTTCGTAGGAGAATTGCCTGCCTCCTCAAAAGTGTCAGACTGGGAAGGACAGAGCTCTCAAGAGCTGTCCCCCAGAGAAGTTGGCAGCTACCAAGAGCACTCAGACTGGGAAGAGTGCCTTGGGCAGGAGGGTCTGAGGGTAGAGGTGAGAGAAGATCCTCGGTGAAATCCAGCTGGGAAGATGACAGCGACTGAGAGCTGGTACAGCACAGCTGGGAGGAGGACATCATCCAGAGCCTGCGGTTCCAGGCCACGGTGTTGGAGGAGGAGGAGTGTGACGACACGAGCCTCATGGAGCTGCAGGAGGAAGATGAGGAGACCAGGCAGCAAGGACTGGCAGCTCTAGCACGAGATGCGTTCCTTGTGCCTGTCCCTCAGGACACTCGGTGCCCGATGGCGCCGCGTCCCGGCCCGTCCTCCGGCCGGGAAGGGACCCCCAAAGCCACGGGTGCCGCCGGGCCCGGCGCCGCCATCGCCGGCCCCGATCCCGTCCCCGAGGGCCGCGGCTCCTGCCCCTGCCAGAGACACCAAGGGCAGCGCCTCCCGCTGCAGCTCCTTCCGAGGCCTGAGCACCTGCCGGGGAGCAATTGTTCCTCACACTGAATCCGAATCCAGGGCCGTTTCCTCTCAGCAGAAAGGATCCCATGCCCGTCCTTTGGCATTTTGGCCATGAGGATCGGGCACAGACAGGAGCTG
>VXBU01014494.1:0-34968 GCA_013400315.1 Bombycilla garrulus
AAGTGAACAGAATATTAAGAGAATACTGAATTGAATATTTAGCTTACTTTAGAAGATGAAAATAGCCTCAGATATGATTGCAGGTTGTGCTTGGAACTTATGTACTTTGCACTTGATGCTGTTATGGGGATGACAGAAAGAAAAGGTTCTCCACATACTGTGTAACTTACAAAACTAGATACTGAAATAATTGTCTGAGTCTGGAAAATACACTCCTGAAAGTCTAGTACCCTTGCACCCCAAACCACTTTCCAAGTACAATACAGTAAACTAAAGCTTCTCTTTCTGAAATTGGTGAATATGGAACATTGCCTAGTTTTCAAAGAAAATGAAGCTTCTTTATATTTTTGTACATTTTTATATATGGATATACTTAAGTAGACACGTGTCTGTGTCTGTCTATACATATGTATCTATTAGTTTGTTTAAAATTTTTAAACCTACTGGATAACTCTCCCAGTTGCCATGGGAGAGCCAAAGAAAGACCTTATTAATTCTGCATATTTTGTGACAGTAAGTGACCAGGGAGAAGTATGATATAAATGTTTCAAGAGAGGTCAGGGCTTTATAAAAGTACCAAAGTACCTTAGACTTTTAAAATCTTTCTTTCTTTTTTTTTTTTTTTCTTAATGTAGATAGTAGAAGGGTAATTCAGCATTAGTATTTTCATCTTTATTCATTTTGTTTTTTACTTTAAAAATACTATCTTAAAACATTTTAGAAATGGAGCTCCATGCTCAACAGTCATTTGTTGAGTTCTTACAGTTCACACATAAGTAAATATGAGTGCCATAAATACTTTTGCCTTCTCTTCATCAATGAGAGTTCACTTATATTGCTTCAGACTGACTCTGATCTTGGTTTATGAAAATATAAGTTAGTTCTTATCAGTTCTGATTATGTATTTTGGGCATTCCTGACATGGGCGTTAAGTATTGAGTATGATAAAGGTTTGGATATAATCTAATACTCGTAGAATAGAAATTTAGATTCACTGTTTTTCTCTTAGTTTCTATATGGTCATAACAGGTTTTTTTAAGGCTTATGTTTTTATGGTTCATGTCTTAGGTTTCGTATCAATTTCTAGTATAGTTTTTGTAAGATACACCATTGTAATGCAAATATTGTCCTATTTCCCCACATAATTTTCACTAGCACTCTGCATATATAGATTTTCCAGATCCTTTTTTCAGACATTCTCTATTGCCCACTGATCGGTAATGAAATACAATATGCTAGGTCAGAGCTTTTGCCCCCGATCCAATTTTGGATGACCTCTTTGAAAAAACATGTGGCAAGGGATTGTTGCCAAAGTGGTGAAACTTGGAAACCTCTTGAGTCTGTGACAATTAAGTTACAGATGCTTGTTACAGTTGTTTATTTTTTCAAATTCTGCTTAATCAGCATAGAGTTGATAATAAATGCAGTTTGTAACAGCAGGTCGAGGGCTTCTTGTCATGGTAAAATAGACCACTGCAAAGTGTAAACTACATATCAAGCCAAAAATTGAATGTTCTTATTGTTTCATTCTGTGTTCCCGATCTGCAGAGCGCATAAAATAAAAAGCCTATCTCTGCCTTTTATTCAGAAGCCTTTTTGTGAGACTCTTCTGCTCAATTTCATCACCAAGTTAATTACTTCTCTTTGTTGCTATGGTCCTTGGGTATATGAAGGAAACTTCTGACTATTATTGTATAACTTGAATTTCTGCCAAAGTAGATCCACTCTGAAATTAATATCTTCAGAAAAACTTGTGTGTAATACTTGAATATATCAGACCTGTGATAATAGGTCGTTGGAAAAGACAATAAGATGAATTTATACATCACATAAATGCTGAGAAGCCATATTTATTATTTAGTTCAAGCTATTTTAGACGTGTGTTTGGGACCAAAGGACTAAAATGAAGAACTGAACATTTCCAGATCAAAGTTCTTAATTAGATGCTTAAAATAGTGTAAATATCTCTATTTAGGTAGTAACAAAGTGATCATTTGTGGATCATAAGCCAAAGAGGAGTTAGCATTCTGCCATTATCAGAGCTGGACATACTATATTTATCTATATGTATGTATGTATGTATGTATGTATGTATGTATGTATGGGAATATAGCTTCAGAACAAGCTCTGTAATCCTTTAAAATCTGTTCTGCAGTTGTAAGGCATTAGGTAGCATACAACATGTACAGGGATATGGAAAAATGTGGGCCAGCTGGAGTGAAACTGGTGGGAGAACGGTCAGAGATCAAAGGAGCATAATTTTTAGGTAAAGAGAAAAAGGCACTGTTTGACTTGAAGAGGATACTAAGGGCACGGACCAAGACCTATAAGAGGAACAGAATAAATTAGTTTCTGTATTCCTGATGCATTGTAATAGTAATGACCAGACATGGTAGCGTTGGAGAATTTGTTTCCCTAGTGTAACTGATCCACATGGTCTTTGTGGCTGTGTGGTCTCTCAGTGCATGTCTTTTGTAATCAGTCTAAAGAGCAAAAAATATGTCAGGATCGCTATCAGTAGTTTTAGGAGGGAGCTACACAGGTGACTTTTTGAGTGATAGTCCAACCCTATGAATTTGTGAAAGACGCCCCTTTGTTTAAACGAAATTAAAGATACTGAGCTATACTCAAGGACTGTATGTGTGACAGAATGAGTTTTCTTCAATGTTTTTCTCACTCTTTTTTCCTTTTAATTTACATAACTTTTTCATTTTGCTACTTCATTGCAGTTTGTCAGCAAGGACTGGAAAATGGCTCTTGGCTGAAGAGCAGAGAAAGCTTGGAAAAAAATGGCTCTTTTATAGGAGTTTACTCAAAACTTTAGGGCTAGTGGCTCTTCACAGGGTACTGGTTTTGTGGCTTCATAAGTGGAGCACCATATCTGCAATGCTAAACTGTGGAAAAGTCATCAGAGAAAATGAAATTGCATGCGTGGAAAATTATGTAAGAGTCAAGAATATTAAGAAAGTGTTTCACTCTACAGCATTACTCTTGTTACAGCATTTGAGATATTAGCACAGACTAGTCACAACATAGAGATGATCAAACCCCATCACAGGTTGTTTTCTAGCCTGTGCTCTTCTCACTAAGCACTTCCAATTCTGCAATTGTTAATTGGAATATTGGATTATTTGTAGGCAGCTTTAAAAAGATGTTGTTATGGTATAAAGCACACTGGTTCTTGACCATAAATTAGTTTACCTGGGGGGGGGTGGAGGGGAAGTCTTTGTACCTTCTGTGAAGGGCTAGATTTTGTCCCTTTTTCATGATCCTTGTATCTCTGCTAGTGGTTTGCTCAAATTAAGTCTCAGTTCTTATATGATGTTCCTGTTATCCTTGTTACACAGGTACACATAGTGGTGATTATATAAGCATGAATAGAGATGGATCTTCTTGCTTGTCTTGTTTTGTAAATTCTATTAGGAAAATGAATGGCATTTGCAATGTAATCTGTAAAGAGGGAGAAATAGCTACTTTTTTTTTTTTTAATAATCTCTTTGTGGGGAGGGAGATGGGGAAAGTAACTCCCTTGATTCAATTTTAAGCATTAAAAAAATATTTCTAGTCTCATGCATTAGTCTCTTGTTGCTTTCTTTCCAGAGCACCTTGCTGCACGTGTAGCTGTCTATGCCTTGGGAAAGATATAAAGGATTAAGTAATGTTTTAAAATTTTTTTTAATGAAGGATTTTTAATTTTTTTTTTATTTCCAGAGAGTCTGGTCTGCTGTAGTTAATCCAATCTCAAGCTATATTGCTGTGCTGGCTGAGTTCTGTTCAGGGGGAATAGAAGAAAAAAATCAGCATTTTTAAATGCAGGGTAGAGATGAGACCATGTTAAAAAAGTAGAACTCTCTTTTTGTATCTGACACTGAACTAGCAAAAAGAATGACAACTGCAGTAAGGAATTATCACTGCCTTCAGAAATCTGGCTACTCTTCTTGCTCTAGCATTTTATATAACCTTTCTGGGTTATAGATATAGAAATATTGATAATTATGTGAGAATTGAGGGCAAAGATTATTCTCTAGATTGGTAATTTTATGTGAACATAGAAACCAACAGATTTTATTGAGCTGAGGTTTGTCTTGCGTGTCCTTTTGTCAACAAAAGCTAACACAAATAGCTGGTTTGGAAAGCATCTCAACTCCTTGGAGGCAGAATAGGATAATTTGTAATCCTGTTCATCACCAGCCTGTATTTTTGGGTGGATTGACTTAAGCCTGGAAATTTTAAGCTCTACGTAATTTGCAAAAGCAAAAGTACTTTGCAGCAGCTCTCATTACTTGAACTACTTCTGTTGTCTCTATTAATATTCAGACATTCCTTGACTCTCTAAAATTTTGGTTTTCATACATTCTGCTGCAAATTATTTTCAAAATACTACATTATACAAAAAAAGAATTAACCTCATTTTTATTTTTGGGGTCACCTATGTTACTGTGAGAGGAACAGCTAAATTTTCTTCCCTATATATTTTAATAAATATTGCTGTTTTCTTGTTGCACTCTACTTGTCCTACAGTTGAGACCTGCTGTTTTTCTATCACTCTTCATCAGATTGTGTCCATTTGTATAATTATTACTATCCTTCCTTGATTCCCACCTAATTCTCATTACTCAGGTTGAAATAAACTACATGTTAATTCAGATGGTTACATATCTCACTTGTAGGAAAAGTATTGTAACTTTTTCAAAGGTGTTTTTCCCTAGTCCTTATACAGTATCTTGCTTCCCTAATTTGAACATAGCTGCACCTTTATTTTCATAGTGACAGTCAAATCCATGTTCTAAACTGATTCTGATGATTCAGAATCTTTGCCATTTGTATGAATGTGAGAAAACTTGGTTTTAAAAGGAATAGTTATTCTGAATAACCAAGTTAGTTGCACCTTAAAAAAAAATATAGTTAAATAGGTCCTAAATTCTGGAATTATGGTTGTATAAATCTTGTGATACTCTAGTGGACACATGACTCAGATACACAATATTCTATTATTTTGTTTGCTTCTTTCTTTATTTTACAATTCAGAATTTAACTTCACAGGGAATGGTAGGAGCTATGCATTTCTGAAAATATCATTGCTTTTCTTGGGGTCACATTTTTCAGTATCTAGTATCAGTATACTAGAAACTGAGTTTCCATTCTACACGTTCCTCGCTGATGCTGATGTGAGAAGATATGTTTCAGTAATCTAGAAAAACAGAGAAAGATCTGAAGGAAAAAAATGATTTTTGATTCCCCCTTGTATAATGTAGGACACTCTAAATCAGAAAAAAAAACGTATAATTTTTATCCATTTATGTGTCTTCTGAAAAACTGTTTACAAGACAGATCTGGATCTTGTCTGTTTTTTTTTTGTCTGATTTAGATAGGTGTAATTCAACCATGTAAGAAACAAGATGTAGCTCTCAGTGGAAAAATAGAATCACAGAATTGTTTAGGTTATAAAAGACCTTTAAGATCATCAAGTCCAACTGTAGACCCAGCACTGCCAAGTGCACTACTAAACCATGTCCCTAAGCTCCACATCTACATTTCTTCTAAATATCTCTAGGCATAGTAACTCAATTATTTCTCTGGACAGACTGTTTCGGTGCTTGTCAACCCTCTCTTTCTGTGGAGAAATTTTTCCTAATATCCAATTTAAACCTCTCCTGGCACAGCCTGAGGCCATTTCTTCTTGTCCTATTGCTTGTTACTTGGGAGAAGAGACCAAGCTCCATCTCACTACAGCCTCCTTTCAGAGAGTTGTACTGAGCTATAAGGTCACCTCTGGGCCTACTTTTTCCAGGCTAAAAATTCCCAACTGCCTCAGGTGCTCCTCATAAGACTGATGTCCTTGAAATTGACTGTAAGTGCCTAAATTTTTATTTTAAATCCATGTGAACCCATGGAGACATTGGTGCATCATTTGTAGTTAGCAAGAAGTTGAGGACAACCATCTGCTACTTCATATTTGTCTAATGTGCTCCTTTGGCAATTTTTCCAGGTTTGTCATTTTACTTTGTTCCCATGGAAGTTGTATTAACACCCTAGAAAAAAATGCAACAGGCTGCAAAATGAATTTTCCAAACTTTATTATAGTTTTTTTTTTTTTTTTTTGAAAGGAGTTAGAAATAGCACGTCAAGATCCTGGTATGCTATTTTTTTTAAATGCCTACCACCAAAGTAGTTACTTTAAAGGAATGATTCAACATCATTATTATTAGAAATTGTAGAATGACTAATGTGTCTCTTTTTTTTTTCATTTTATTTTTCTTCCCCTTAATATCCTTTTCTACATTTGTCTTTTTTAATGTTTACTGTAGAGCCCCATTAATACCCATGAGTGGAAGCAAGGCTATGCTTGCTGAGGAAACATCAGTACGTTTGTCAAAGTGTGTTTAAGGCAATTATGTGGGTTCAGGGTAATTTTTTTCCTAAGTAGTTCTTGTGGGGTTTTTTTGCCTTTTTTTTTTTCTTGCTTTTTGTTTTTTTTTGAGGAGAGATTGTGTCTTAGAGCAATATTAATGAGATTTTTTTTCTGGAAAGGCACAGAGCCCGAAACCCATTATTCATTTATTTAAAGGATGTGAAAGCTGAAGAGGGGACACTGTGAACTTAGTTTAAGACTATTTCATGCCTGCCCTGGACATTTATATGTACTGCTTGGTTGTGCCCCAGCAGTGCTTCCTGCTGGGGGATGTGATCACACAGGAGTGTGGTCTGGAGTGACTGGAGACGCCCTGCTGTACAAGTGCTTTGTACTGTCCTGAACCTATGCAAGCTCTGATGTATTTGTGGGCTCTGCAGCTACTAGAAGTATTGGTAGTTGTCATTTGTTATGAAATGGGCTATAAAAATACACAAGAGTTTCACTAAATAGAGGATAGGATGCAGAATTCAGTTAGAAGCCTTCCAGCTGCTGAGGCATTGCTTCCTTTCTCCCCCTGCCCTCTCCTCCCTTCTCCCTGGAATCCATTCAGGAATGGTTCTGAGTTATATGAGTAATAAGCTCTACTAAAAATAAGGGAATAAAATAATAATAATTTTAAAAGTACATGGAAAAGAAGGGAATGAATCCAGGGATGGGAAAAATTAATATAATACCAGAAGAAAGGAGACAGGAGCAGAAAAGTCAATTGTGGCTTTAATTGTTAGAGAAGGGAGGGTCCTTTTCCAATTCCAGAAGAAGAAAAAGAGGCAAAGCTTCCAAAAGACTTTTTCTTTAACTACATTACTGTTTTAATTTTTAAAAGTGATTATTTAGAAGTGTATTTAAAACACATTGAGGAAGCTGGGCACGTTGCATTTTATTTACCTTTTTTTTTTTTCCCAAAATAATACAACCAGGGCCAAGAATATAGTAAAACTCTTATTTTATAGGATCATATGATGGTTTTAATTGGAAGGGACTTTAAGGCTCATCCAGTTCCAACCCCCTTGCCCTGTGCAGGAATACCACCCACTAGATCAGTTTCCTCAATGACCCATCTAATCTGGCTTTGTACACTGCCGGGAATGGGACATCCACAACTTCTCTGGGCAGCTTGTTCCAGTGTCTCACCACCCTCACAGGAAAGAAATTCTTCTGTATGTCTAATGGAATTTCTCCTCTTTCAGCTTGAACCTCTTACTCTTTGTCCTATCACTACAATTCCTGATGAATGATTAATGTAATTTCTAGCAGTTAGATTTACATAAAATAAATTATCTCTTTGGATTACTACTTAAGCATTTTCACGTTTTTGAAATTCAGGTTAAATGTTAATTATTTGTATTTTATACTTAAACTATTTCTTTTACATGAGGTCCATGAATAACAGAAATTGTGCTGCAAATTTATCTTACGGTAGAGATAAATGGATCTAAGGAGTTTAATTGCTTGAAATTATTCTTGAATTTGTTTTGAATTTAGCAAATATTTCCATATGGTGATGCTCCCCTTTCTGCCAGTAGTTTGGGGGTTTGAATCCTCCTTGCAATTAAAATTTTTCAAACACAGTGCTACAGACTATGCATGACTATGCATGAAAAGGTAGGTGCATTTTTGTTTGATTGGTGCTGTTTGGCTTCATAGAAGATGTTTATATACTTATGCAGTTAATGAGATGTGCTGTAGTTGGATCCCTTTAGAGAGAACTGAGCTACATCAGTTTGAATTCATCTTTGCAGAGCACTGATGGATGAGCAGCTCCCAGTACTGCCTGTTGATATTGTTATGCTTCATGATGTACTTCATATTCATGGAGCAGGGATTAGTAATGGGAATGTACTGCATTGCTGCAGCCACTAGATTATAATGTAATTTCTTTCTGTGGCTCAGTAAGTAGGCAAATACCTTGTAAGAAGGTAGAACATACTCCGCAGAAGACATTGAAAATTTCTCCTCCCCTATGCTTGATGATGTGGATTCAGTCATTTCAGGGAGGGTAAAAAAACAAACTGGATTTTCAGCAGAACAAAGTGGGTGCCCAAATAAAGTGCTCTGTTGTGCATCATGCCCACATCCTTCCCATTTCTGTTGCATTGTTTTTTTATAGATCCCTCAGTCAGTAAATAGCCTGCTCCACGTTTTTGCTGCCCACTTCCCATTTAGTATCTAAATTTAAACAAATGAAGCATTTGCTAAGCTGTGATCTTGGCCAAGTACTTGCTACTGGTGGTTTAGTTATTATAATTATTTCTTATTGTTATTATTGTCCAGGAAAAAATTATAAATGACCTTAATCTCTAATGTACAGGTTTTCTACAAGTGCATAAACGCTCAGGAATGCTGTGAGGCAGAAGCTAATATTAAGGGAAGTGGGAAGAGAATTTAGGTATAGTTAAGTAGCAGATAGAGGTCAGCTGAACTGGAGGTTGTGAATAAAATGAAAGGAAGGGAGTAAGCAAGAAATGGTTATTTACTTATGCATATTTTGTACAATATCTTAATCTGCTTATTATTTTCTATGGCAAAAACTAATATCGGCTATTTGCTTCTGTTCTCCACCCCACCATATCCCTCTTGTCTTTGTTTTTTTGCTTATAAAGTTTTATATCCTCTTAGGCTTTCATATAATTATGTTTACCTCTTGTGAAATAGGTTTCTGTGGGCTTATTTGAAAAGCCAGTTCTTTCTGTAACTACAATTGCATAGCAATAATCTCCTTTAGGTGGAATTTACGGTATTCAAATACTCTTGTAATTTTATTAATCAACATTTATAGCTAGATTATAGCAGAATTTCTACTAATACCTTTGTAGCTATTGAACTTGTTTCAGTTGGCTGTACTTTATCCCTGTAATTGCAGCCCTTTTTAATAACCTCATTATTTTGTAGCTTTCTCCTTGTGATTTTCTTACTCTTCTCCTGAATTTCTGAAATATTAACTCTTGCTATATGTCTGAAGCATTTGTGCAGGATGTCATGATGTCATCCTTGTCACTAACGCATTACTAAACTTTTAAATCCATTCATCCCATTGCTTTTTTATATGATCTACAAATAAACATAGGTTCTGCTTCTGCTAGTTTGTTGGTATGTATGCTTATGCATAGTCATTTAAAGTTATTTCCAAGAGCTCAAGAGCTGGGTAATTGAAGCCTTTACCTTCATTTTGGATGTTTTTTAGTTTTGCCTGATTTGTAGGAAGTGGCTGAATACTCTTCTGTGACGGGGAGTCTGTCTTCTTGTTATGTGCCAAATATCTAATTAATGTTTTGTTCATGAAGGGGTTTCTAGAAAATTTCATCTGCTGTAGAAACCAAAAAAAGGATAAGACCATGCAAATGGCTATGAAGGGTTCAAGATTGAATTCGAGGAACCTTAAAAAGTCGTTATTCAACTTATCAATAGAATTGGTATTTAGCATCTGTTAATTTTCAAATTTTTGTCACCTGGTCCAGTTGTGTCCCCTGCCAGGACCTTGCCTACTCCCAGCCCCTTGATGCTGGGGGAGTGTTGAGAGACAACACTGATGCAGTGCCAGCCCTGCACACCTGTGTGTTACCAGCACCTTTCCAGACACTGATGCAAGGCACAGCACTGTGAGGATTGCTGTGGGAAAACAAACTCCATCTTATCCAGATCCAACACACAACTTCTTTAAACAGAGAGATGGATCATCCCCCTCAAAGGTCAATAGCACTAGGAGGTGGAAGACAAAAACTCTAAAAGGGGAATAGGATGGAACTTCTTGTTTTCCATCAAAATGTTCTGTTCTAAATATCACCTTTACATTTTCATTTCCTTCAGTTTTGGAAAATGAAATTCAAGCTGCTTATCCCGTAAAATACATTCAACAAAAAGGACTATACATGAATCAGAGCTTTGAGAATTTTAGCAGTGCTGTTCAAAGGTCATCCCTGCATCCTCATTTTTAAAATGTTGCATCAATTATTAGGATGGAGACAGTACTGATGTAGCTCTTTGGACTGAGTCACCAGATTTGTTGTCCTTTGTTACTTCAAAGCCATTCTGATACTTAGGTGGTTGAGACCTTGAACCTTACAGAGGATGCTGCAAAATAATTCTCAATACCAATGCTGGTGAGTACAGGTATGGGGTCAAATTCTTGGTTCATGCCTCTGTTCTTCTCTTTTTGGACTTCAGCATATGTAAGAGGAAAAAACCAGCTACTTTACAAGAGGTAGTTAATTTTTTTTGCATGGTGTTGTCAGTTCTTAAGTAATATAAAGTGAGTTCTTTTCCAGAAAAATCCTGCATTGGTTAGAATATTTGCATCTACTGCTATTGGATACCTTCTAGAGGATGGGATTCAGCTAGCATGTAGTCAAGGAAGGGTTGCTGTGGGCTGGTCAGCAATGAATATGAACATAAAGCTTCTGAACTGACAGTTGTCAACAGGAGCAGTACTAAATAAGTCCGATTCCCTTTGTTCAGGTCTTTCTTCTCCCTGGGGCATGCCTGACCATCAGGATGCTGTTTATCACGCTCAGTTTCATTTGCCATGACAGATAAAGCAGCAGCAGCAGCAGCAGCTAGGGGAGATTGAGATTTCAAACTGGGAAGAATGGCAGGTGACCAGGGATAGCAGTAATCAAACACATGGCAACAAGTGTGCCATGTACTTGAAGCTGGTGCTGAGTGACAGCATCTCTTTCAGACACGCAAGTAGTTATCAAAGTTGCAGCAGTAGCAATCTTCACGCTTTCTCACGCAGAAGGACATTTTTCTATCACTTAACTGCTGTTTTAACACACACTTAAATGAGAAGTAAGAGGGCAACCAGCAAATGGTGTGTTTGTATAATAGATTTCAATTAGATCGCAGGCTAAATCTGTAAGTCTGTGAAGGCTATAATGAGGATTTATAAAAAATATTTATTTTGTGGCTTGGCTTTCTTTGGGATGTTTTGGACTGACATTTTGGCTCCATTTCTTCCCCTATATTTTATAAAGGGCTACATATTCTGAGAGGATGATACAGTTAGCCGCTCTGAAACTTTGCAATGTGTATATTAGTGATCTATGTTAACACGGTAAATCATTGGTTCTTACAATAGATTGCAATTTTCTGCAGTGGGAATTAAGAATTAAAAAATGTCCTTGCTCTTCTGAGAATTAGGGTGGGTTATCTGTCAGTGCCAATTGCTGAATCAAGCCAACTAGCCAAGTGTTAGCAAATTATCCTTGGAAGTTATTTATACCATCACTTTGTCAAGTCTGACAGAGAAGTCATTTATTTAGCCATGAGTATGTGATAGCAACTTCTATTTAATTTCTTTCCTGTGCAATGCAGAACTATTACAATCTAAATTCTCTGGTGATATTCTCTAAAGTGTGTAAAAGTAGCACAGACTCTTGATTAGATTCCACTGGCCTAAGGACAAAAAGAACTTACTGCTTTTCCCTGTAGCATGTTTCTCTCCTTATTCATGCATGGCTTTTGCTAGTCCAGCAACCTTTGAGATATTAAATACACCACCATCTTGGAATTTCCCATTTCAAATGCTGTAGATATAGAATGTTTTTCGTTTCTCATTATTTCATTTGAATAATTTTTTTGGCGTGACTAAACACATTTTTATCTCCTAAATATGTAGTCAGGTGAATATGACATGCTTGAAAAACCAGCAAGAAATTGATGAAATGAATGTGGGGTTCGGTATGCAGTATTGCAATAACGGTATTGATTGCAGGTGGTGTCTAGTTCTGCAGATGGTGCTGCTCTAGCATGGGTTGTTCAAGTACAGTGTGTAGAAGGGAAGCAGGGAATGGGGAATTCGACCAAGGAGGTAACACAGATAACAAAGACCACATTACTAGACAGATAATATTTGCTGGTTAGTTTCATTAGTATCTAAGTAAGTATGGGCTTATGTCTGAAGTAATTTTAAAAGCCATCTGCAAGAATTTTGTTTTCAGTTTGCAGGACTTTCAGGATCTAAACAATAAATGGGCTTTACTTGTTGAATATTTTCTAGAGTAGTTTCATTGAAATGGATGGAACTATTGCTTTATATGCTGTGTATTAAAAAAATCTAAGAAAAATAACTAAGCTGTTTTACACTAGGGGCATTGTCTTTTGCTTAGCTTTTAGAAGCGTTTAAGAGGCTTTTCCCTCCTAAAGCTATCTGTCTGTAAATGGATGCTTGGATAGCTGAATTCATTATGATAAAAAAGAGTATTTGGTTCTGCTTGCTTAGCTATTGTGAAATGAAAAATAAATACTCACTATCTGTTCATTAAGAGAAGGAATCTCAGTAAAACATAATCTTTCTTTTATTTGCTGCCAAATATTTACTAGTTTCCCATGGGATGCTTGCTTACATGTTCTTACTTGTTAACAAAGAAACAAACAGATTTTAAGAGGCAGCACCTAAAAGATATTCAGTATAGGCTTGACATTTGTTTTCACAGGAAACTGAGAATCTGAATAAATGAGGGTCTAGTACTCCACAACTGAGACAAGTTCTAGAGACAAATTAAACAAAGCAGGATGGGTGGGAGGGAGAAGTGCTGACAGGGAAGCTTAAGGGTAGTGGTACTGATAGATTCCCTCCTGATTAAATGAGACAATTGATAATGTAGTCCTTTGATACCAGGTTAATTCACTAATTCTTTATTTTTTGGTTCTGTTCTTATAATAGTAAAAAGCTGAAAGGCAATTCTGGTTGCTGACATTTGCATAACTCCAAAGAAATTCAGGTATCTGAACTTCTTTCTGTTGCCTGTAGAAGAGGTTATATAGCTGCAGCTGTATGCAGACCTATGCACATGAGAAGATTAGTTTCATAAAAAATTTTTGTTTCATTTTATGTCTTTACTTCTGTGTATACTCTGATATTTTATTTGGCATAGGTTTTGTGGTCAAAGAAGGGGAGAGTGGTAGCAGAGGGTAGCATTTGTGAGTCTGTGAGGCTGTAAAATTCACCTGGTGATTCTCTTGGTCACCTGTCTTGTTGCTGTATTTCCAGAGACCTGTATCTGAGCTGCAGAAACAGAGAGCTGTTAGCAGAATGACAGTGCAGGATTTATGCTGAAACAGTCAGATGATTACTGTGTTTTCTAAGACATACTTGTGTCACCATATTATTCGTTGAAGTGGCAGAACAGAGGGAATAATAAATATCCTCCTAAAGTATACACATAACTCAGTTTCAAATTCCCATGGAAAGAAATTTAAGTGTGACTCTAGATGAGAATCTCAGCTAAAATTCGTGCTTTATTTAGAAGAGGCCCTGGACAACCTGATAGACCCACCCCTTGCTACTTATAATTGCCAGTACTCTGATACACCCAGAAGTGCATGCTGATTAGATCTCTTCATGTCAGGAATGTACTGTGAAAGCAGATTTTACCTGAACTCCAGGATGGACACAAACACTGTGTACCTTCTGCTGAACGGTGGTTGCTGAGAAATGGCACTTTTGGCTCCGTATTTAGTCCTGAGTTCTTTGGTGGCTAACTTCCAGAGTGCTTACTTGCCTCCCTTCCTTTCAGATACAGAAACAGGTTTGATTTATTTTGAAATGTAAGTTTCTGTTTCTTTGTCATGTTTTTAACTCAGCAGTAACTAAGCAGAGCCTCAGTCACATGTCTCAGTGTCCCCTAATAGACTCCCACAAAGAATGCAATGCTATCATAGAAGCACCTAATTAAGTTCTCTAGCTAAAGGCTATCTAAATTGGATTCATATTAGCACTGCCTGCAGGACAAAATTTCCTGGGGAACAACAAGCCATGCACTAGTATACGTGGAAGAGCAGCTAGTAGGAAATCATTTTGGAAGAAGAGGACCTAGGGGTCCAGGCTGGGACCTTGGGGATCTGTGTTTCATGTCTTCAGAAGAGCTGACCTTTGTGTGCCATCGTATTTTCTGTTCAGATTGCAAGTGTGACCCCATAAGCCTCCCTGCTTCAGTTAATATCAAATGTGTCAAATAGCACTTTCGGTCATCAAGTCAGCTACTGCCTAGAGACTGCAGCTGCTAAAATTTTACTGAAGTGTTAATTTTGCTTCAAGGTTTTGTCAGAAACATCCATTATTTTTATAGGGTTTTGTATGGATTTATTACCAAGATACAGGTCAAAATTGATATTTTCATTTTTTGAAAAAAGCAAGCTAATTTGCCAAACTTCATAGATTATGCACTAGGATTGTCTTTATTATAATATGCACTATTTTTTTATTTTTTTTATTGGTGTGTTAAGATTTAAAGAAATAAACAACTGTATCAGCCAATGGTAAAATAGAAGTCCAGGATGCATAAATATTTCATTTGGTACTGGGTCAGAAATGTACCTTAAGATGTGCCAGATTTTGAGGAGTTTCTGATAAGTGAAAAAAACAATGAATTTTTTTGCTTGTCTATGTGAAAAAGTGCTTATTTTTAAACTCATTTTTTCTATCTGCTCCATTGGGAAAATTCTGAAAATAATTTTCTCATGAATATGAACACATAGCTTGATGTTTTGAACAAGTACTTGTTCACAATTCAGGTAAAACTCAACATTTCAATGAGCTGTTCTTTCCTACTGATTTTGCCAGGAATGAGAATTTTCTGTAGAAATCTACTAATAACTGGGCCAATTTTGAAATATTCTCTTTCCATCCTAACTTAAGCTTAAATGTGTTGCTCTTACTGGGACTTCCAGTTGATGATTTGTCCAGTTTTCCTTGTTAATTTTTATTGCAGAGTTCTTTCATTCTTTCATAGATTAAGTTTTTATATAAATGCATAGCATACTGTTAGAAATTTTGGCTCTAGGCTAATCAGCTTTGCTGGTGAAATAAGGTGATGGGGAAGTGTGAAATCAATAGATTTGAAGTTTTCTCCTTGGGAGGAAAAGGATGGCCAAGTGAAAACAAAAACAACCTTCTTTATTCCTACTTGCTTTACACCAGGACATTGCCACTTTACAGTACACTGTTGCAAAGAATGGGTTCATACAAGGTCAGCTACCTCCTGTGACTCTGTCCTACATTTCTGCTAGTTCAACATTCTGACAAGACAACACCTAGGCAAAGATTACAGCAAAGTCTATTGTTTTCAGTACAAGGCAATTATCTATTTCACTTAGCCTTGAAGTTGCTGGCGCTTGTCAGCAGCTGTTTCTTTAGGTGGCTGGTGGCAGCAATGTAGGAGAAAAGGAGTAGGATGCCCAGGATTGCTCCCTTAAGCATAACAAAGTCACAAAGCTGGAAACACACTGGACACTAACAGCTAATATTGAGAGCTTCAGCTGAAAAGGGAGACGGTAGCATTAGTATTGGCAGCTGAAAGTGCTTAAGAGCTGTCAAAATACAGCAATTCATGAAGCCATTACCTTTTTTTAATTTAAAAAAAATCTTTTATAAGTAGGAGCCTGTAAAATTTACTTCATGAGCCTTTTCTGTGACTAGGAACTAAAAATAATAGCTCCTTGAGCTAGGTTTTAAGTAAGACACATAAAATATTGAGACACTTTTATAAAGCTGAAGCAATCAGTTTGACAGAGTTTGACAGGGACAACACCACCCTCTTTTCATAGTTAGGAAAGCAGCCTGGCATCTGTTGCCCTTTAAATTGCAGTTCTACTGCCAGAGGGTATTGGGAAATGCTGTTCTGGGTTAGAGTGTAAAATTTCCCATTGTGACAGGGAGTGACCTGGCATCTCCTGTCAGTCATGCCTTAAATGAAAATCTGTGTTGTAATGTGGTTTTCTGTGTAGAAGCCTGCTTGTTAACTCTTGTTTATGTTTAAACCCATGATTGACATGAGACCTTTACTTCATCCATCCATCGTCAGTTTAGCCTACCAACGCAGTCATGCATGCAGCTCCTCTCATTGAGATTTTACAGTCAGAGGGGCGGTAGCAAACATTGCTCAATGGAAACAATAAGATAAATGTAAAACCCTTCCCTGCCATTGTTTTGTGGAGTTTTAATAGGTGCAGCAACATTGGTTTTACTTTAAATGCAGAGTAGGCAAAAAACTTGAGATAAGGTGATTAAACAACCCTCTCCTCTCAAAACCATGCAGCTTTACCTCGGTCTCTCCTTTCCCTGTTTTAATTGTGTTTTCTGTCTCCTGATTGCAGAAGCATTAATGACCCCCAGAGAGTTTGAAGCATTAATGACCCCCAGAGAGTTTGATTCCCCTTGCACCATCTGCATGCTGTGCTAGTATACACAGCAGACTTTGGTTTTCTCCTTTGTAGAGGCACAAGTACATAAGCCTTCACGAGGTCACACTTTCAGAAAGGCAAGACAAATGAAGGACTGGAAATGCTAGAATGTACATTCATTAGATCTGGACTGTATCAACAGTAGGAACAGGATGCAAACTCTGTTTTGGAAAAAGAGGGTCTGTCAGAGCAAGAGAATTACTAGCAAAGGGAAAGGGATATCTAAGTCTGAGTTGGGGGAGAAAGAGGCTGAAGGTCGGTTGCAGTCATTATCCCTTTCTTCTTTGCAGAAACTTGTATTTCTTGTTTTAATGTATTGCTTTCAATGCTGCTGAAGGCTTACAGCTCTGCAGGCCTGGAAGGAGTTGTTCTTCAGTGACCCCAGGTACCCTCTTGGTGCCCTTACAGCAGATTGCTGTAGGCTGTATCTGCTTCCCAGAGGCTTTGACAGCTCTATAAAGCTTAAAAGAAAGTTAGGGACACATGGCAAAGAAGAAAGGTTGTAAGATACTTTCTGGTGTGCAACTTGAGAGTTATGGCATGAAAATCAAGATGAAGTATGGGCAGGATCTGTGCAAAAGATGCAGAGGAAACTTGAGATTGTCACAGGGAGTGAGAAGCTGGCAAAAAAGATAAGGAGTGACAACACTCTGGCAAGACCTGAGGGACAAAGACTGAGAACTGATCATGGAAAAATGATTAATTTCTGTAGAGGTACATGACTTCACAGTTATATTTTCTTAATAGGAAAATGGAAAAGTTAGTGGAAAAACTGAGGCAGAGAAGTGGGTGGCTTGACTAATATGCCAATGCAATCTAGCTTCAGGAGCAAAATTATTTTCAGACGATGAAGATCCGGGAGATTGAACAGAGGTTTTGTTTCAATCTACAGATGTTTTGATTTAAGTCAATGGCTTAAAATTTTATTTGGAACATAAGAGTTTAGTCCTTTTCTTGAGTTGTCTCCTCTTGTAAAAATGTGTCAGTGCTTGGAACTTGCCAATTGAAATAGCTGGTCCCTTTCTGTTATTTTGTTTGGCTGGAAAGCAGAAAAAAAATTAGGGTAAGGAAATGGATTTTTAACACATATAGGCAAAATTCCACTTGCTCATCCACCCAAAAAAATTAGGTGTTTTGATAAGTTACAAATTTAAATATTTTCCTCACTTATAATAGGAAGCATAGTCCAAGACCTTTTATACAGAATATTCATGACAATTTTATGCCAACTTAATTCTTGTGCTTCATTGTAGTTATTTTGCTGCCCTCAGAATAATTAGGGATTTTGTCCATCTTCTTGGATAAGAGGTTAAGAAAGTGAATTTCTTAGAACAGGAAATGTAGAATTTTTTTCTTCTCCTATTTTAATTCTAAGTAAGAGTATTCAGCATCTGTGTCCTAGGTGAGTAAAAAACCGTGTAACTCTTTAGCCTGATGGTCAGTCTCATTACTGCTCTGTGAGCTGAAATCCACTCCATTTTCTAGAGTCTTTGACTAACAGGCCCTAGTGATATTTTCGCTTTTCTTTCTGATTTTAAGGCTTACAAAGTTCTGTTGCTGTGAAGCTTATGGAAGAGTGTTTTGGTGAACAGGCTTTAAAACCTGCATTTCTGTGCAGTAGAAGACATGACATTGTGCTGTCAAAAGAGGTATCACTGAGGAGCAAGTGTATAATGGTGTCAGTGTGCGTAACAAGGTGATTTTTGTTAAAGCTTTTTCTGCACACAGTTGCATATTGTATTACTTTTCCCTATGTAACATTAGTTCTCTTACTGTCCTGGTTTTATAGGAAAGTTTGCAATCCTGTAGCCTGAGACCAGATTGAAGGTCTAAATTTTGGGTATGAGGAAGAAGGATGATGGTTCCCTACTGCAGGTTGAAAGCGTATCCTTTTGATTTCTGCTAGACATAGACAGAATATTAATTATTATTAATTGATTAAGATTAATTAACTACTAATTTGATTAATTTATCTTTCCATAAAATATTTTTAAAAGACCATATGGAAAAGAATATTGTTTTTTTTTCAGTGATACCACAGTTAAGTTGGGTACAAGTAATTTTGTAGCTGGCAGAAAGTTTAAAACAAAATATGTTGACAAATTTACATTTTATGTTTTATCATGTAGGAATACATAGACACCATGTATCACATTATTGTGACTACCATTACTCTTTACTATTGTTACCAGTAGTAGAGGGTTTTTTCCTGCCAAACTTGAACAGATCAGCCATGTGGTCTAAAGCTCCTCCGTGAAAAATCTTAAGGTGAACATTTTCATCAGGGAGTAAAATTGTAGGAAAAACACATTTTGACTTGGAAGAGCTTTAAACCTGCAATTTAAGGCAGTGGAAAAAAGTTCTGTAATAATTGTTTCTGAATATGTAAAAATGAGAACAGGTTTTTATTCAAGCTGTTTTCACCAATGAGATAGCAGCTTCTTCTGCAAACATGATTCTGAACTGTGAAATCCTGGGCCAGATTTCATAGTTCAGTAATAGCCATAAAGGACAGAAAGTATGCAAGAAGACACAATGAAAACTGAATTAGTTAATCATGAGTGTAACACAAACTTGGTGAAAACAGTTACTCTTACTTTTGCGTCTGCAGTTATAAGAAGTTGCTTTTACACTGAAAATGCCAATGAAGAAAAATATATATTGCTCAATAGTAAATGTCTATTTACTAGAGATAATTGGCTGGAAAAAAGGTGTGTGTGAAAATTTCGTTGATTATCAAGAGATAATGTTCTATCTTTTGCAAAAGTACTTGACTAGAATATAATTGTGTGTCTCCATTGAGAAATATAACTGAATTGACCTTTTTCAGGTCAGTGATGCACAGTGATAATTCCTTGCTGTCCTCTCTTAGGCATTATGTAGTGTTATGTATTATATCAAGTCCCCAACATAATGCAAGTGAACAGATTTGAAGAATATAACATGATTTTATTTTAGTAGCTTTCATTTCTCCATTGCATAAAAGCACTTTGGAAAGCAAGGAACTAAACTCTGGTCGTCAAGTGACTATGTGCCTTGAAATGAAACATCATTTTGCACTCAGCAATAAACTGCAAGGAAACTTGAGTACAAGAATAGAATTAGGGACAGAGAATCAACTGGGAATTTAAACAACTCTCTTCGCTCCATCTTGTTTGGAGGTGCTTTTGCAATAATGAACCCATTTCCAGATGTGATATTGACTTTTCTGAGTTTCTGAAACATTTCAAGGCATTTTTTCCATTTTTGATTTTTTTAGGCCTTGAGTTTTGCGGAGCTGACCAGCGCTGGAAGTGTCAAGATATCTTGAGAGGTGTTGCTGCTAGAGAAATTCCCAGCTGTGTTCAGAATTATTTGGAGCCTTGAAAGACAGGCAGTTCTGTGCTGAATCTACTCCCATTTGCAGACCACAGAGGTCTGAAACTCATTTATTCCAACCTAAGTCAGAAGTAATCATACTGAATTCAGTAGGTATGACTCAAAGTCAAATCAGTATAAATGAGATCTAAACCCAGCCTTCAAAGGGCTGGATAATTTCTTGTAAAGATTTTTTGAAATTCAGCGGGCTTATCTAAATGGAAAATAAATGTAAAACTTTTTCAAGATTTCCTGATAGCTAGAGAGCAGTGATTTGCATGAGAGAAAAAAGCTAAAGAGAAGTACACATTTTATACACAATTATTTTAAAATAACTTTGGGAAATCACAATTCTCTTTTCATTTTTGTGCTATCATTTCCTCTTGGAGAAGTATAAAGTTTCTGAGTCAAATGAATCTAATTTGTTCTTGATTATGTGAATGGGTTTTGCAGTAATTTTCCAGAGGTAAATACGGACTCTTACCACTGTTAGAAAATATCTTTTGTGTTTTCTTGTTAGCAAATCATCACAAACATTACAGCAGCTACAATGTGCCTATGAATTTATAGGTATAGTTACCTCCTCTACAGGCAGTGGACATTGAGTAGTCTAGACATTGTGGATGCTTTGTGTTTCACTTAATCTTAGCTGCTGATCAAAACTCACTCAGTGAAAAGAGTGGAACTTTGACACGGTGGCTCATTTCAGCCTTTGTTCAGATGGGGCGGATCAGTTTTGGATGTATTTGTCTTTCTAGCTACATGACAGAGGGAGCCCTCACACTAGCTATAAACGAAAGCAACAGAGCAACAAATCTTCTCAGGAGATTAACCATTCTTGCTCTCAAAAAGAAAGGAGAGAAATAGATGCAGTGGAGACTCTTAGGGTCTTTATAATGCTACTGAATTTCCATTGGAGGGTCCTCAGCCCCAAGAGAGCAGATTCGTGCAGAACACTTGTAATTTGTCCTGAAAGGTTATCTATTATTTTTGGGATGGGTACACAAAAAGCATCTGAATCGTAACAAATGAAGTAACAGGCAATCTAGGAAACTTTAAGCTGTGTTGCCTTTCAGTTTGTCTTCTAATATATATTTTTCTAGGTATTAAACAGACCTTTCTTGGAGTGTTCTTCCTTCCTGAGGGTAGTCTTCTGTACACCACTGTGGCTATTTGGGTTAATGAGGAGATATTCAGTGTTAGCAGTAATAGCATCGGTCTGGCCTTACAGAACAAGACACCGAAGTTTCTGTTTCTGGAATAGTTCTGTCAGTATCATAATAGACTCCAGTGGGTACTCATTTGTTTACACAATACCTTTATAAAGGTATTTTCCTGTGCGGATGAAGAATTACTCTTTTTGAGTTAATAGCATATAATCTTTGTCACCAAGAGGGGTTGAACACTATGGTCTATATGATTACCTATTTTATCTAAATAGCTACCCTGCTAGCCCATCTTCATTAACAAATTGTCATGGTCCATGGAGTTACACTATTGAAAATGTAAGAGATGCATTAGGAAATTAAAAATAAAAAGCTATTGTTATGTTATATTGTTATATTATTTATTTTCTATGTATTTATTTTACCAAACAAAAGAACATATGTCTATAGATATATAAATATGGAACCTTACTTTCATCCAATCAAAAAGTGAAGAAAAAAAGGAAAGGCAAATTTTGCTTCAACCTACTTCTTTCCAAAAGACTTTTGATCAGCCACCTTTCATGACCAACTTATACTATTTCTCAATTGCCAAAATTATGTAGGATTTTCATTAAGATGCAAGAATGATGAAAGCAACCTGGTTTTGCATTCTCCCCATTCAAAGTCAGGATTGTTTGAGGTGCCCTAGAGTACGTCCTTCTGGGAATCTAATGCAGATATGGGTGTCATTTCAAGTGGATGGACCTGTTTTGAGTAGTTCTAGATTATCTGGGCTCTACTCAGAAAGCAGGCTAGGACATTTATTGTTCAAATGATGTTGCACTGGTATAAATATTCCATTGTTACCAACCAACATTGTTACCATTGCTTTCTCCCTTTGATGGTTTGAATATTTCTATCTTTTAGTCTAATATACTGATATAATCTTATCTATGCAAGCACGAGGCTGAGCTATCACAAACTGATATATTCCCTTTTTTTTTCCCTGTTTGTCATGGTCCTTTAGCTATTTTTAATTCAGATGATCTTATCACTAAGTCCATATGAATAAACTTTTCAAGATATTGAAATAGATCAATCTTTCACTTGCTTCAAGTCATACTGTTTCTTGTATGATTTCTCCAGTAACTGCTTTTGCACACCCTAAGGCATTCATGTTCGTCTGCAAAATGATTACCTGAGCCTCTGCTTCCTATTTTTTTAACATATCTAAATTTAATGAATCTTTTCAATGAGGTGTCACTGCATGATTTCAGGATGGATAAAATTTTCACTTGTACCCTTTTGTAGGTAAGGATTGTAAATGGGTGCCTGAGTGCAGAAGTGGAAATGCCGAATGATTGAGTAGAGCTCTTTGCTTGCTCACTGAACCCCATTTAGTCTGTCTGTGCTCCACATCACTGTAACAAGTTTAGATATACTCTATTTCCGTTTAGCAGTTCCTCAGTTAATGATTACATTTCTAAATACAGTTTTGGCTTTCTGCATGTGGTCTTGTGTTCTACTTCTTCCAAGGTCTTTCTGAATGCCTCATCTGAATACTGAATTTGATGCTAAGTCAGTGTTAAAAAAAAAAAAAGAGAAGAAAATGTTCAGGTTTTCCAAGGTTTTCTTTCTTTTAACTTCATTTCACTATTCTTTTCTTTTCTTTTTTTTTTTTTCCTACTGTCTGCAGTAGGTGGATCATAATGAATTACAATATCTGCATTTACATACTAATTCCCTGGCAATAGCTTAGAAATACTTAATGCAGGTAAATATGTCCTTTGTCCAGAATCTTTTTTTTTTTTTTCTTCTCAGGGTTGTTCTATTTCTGAGAGTGCAGTGAAGCAGCAATTATCTTCCAGCATTCTTATGGTAAGCACAAGAACTAATATGAACCTTCTATGCTAAAACTCTGACTTGCCAAAAGGCTATGTGTTGTAGTGCCTTTCATAAGGAACTATATTCACAAGCTGCATCTTAGGCCTAGCTGATGTAATTCCTTTTGCATGAAACAGGTGCACTGTTCTAAATGAGTAAAATTAATTAATTCTAATAAGTACTGATCTAGCTTTGCTTCTGTTTCTGTCACCACTAATGGTGTCTCAATCCATGCAAGTTTCTTTCTTTCTTTGCTTCGTTTCTTGAGCCTGGAGGAAGTGATACTTGAATATCCTTTTTCTACAGGATCTGTTGCTGTGAAATTCTTCCAAGATCTCTAAGAGGCCAAAGTCAGCTCTCCTGAAATCCATGGTTGTAATCTTACTTGCTGCCCTGCTTCTTTCTTGCCTAATGCTGGGCTCCACAATCTCATGGTCACTGCGGCCAAGGCAGCCCCACAGCCTTCACAGCTCTGACAAAGCCTTCCCTGTTTGTCACTACGAGGTAACCAGCACCCCATTCCTGGTGGGATCCTCCACTGCCTCTGTCAGAAAGGTGTCATCAGTTTACAGGAGCTTCCTGGGCTGTTTGTGATTTGCTGTGTTACTTCAGTCACCTGAATGAGGAGTAATCTGGTGTGCTGATTTAAAAAGAATATAAAGTCATAACGGTTAAAGTTTTTTGTTCAAGTTGGTTCCCAGTAATAATGAAGTAGAATATTGAAGTGTAATAACAATGCAAGAAGTAATATAGAAAGTGTTGATATAAAGGTAATAAAATAGCTAAGAGAAAGCATATCTGGATTGATATGGCTAACAGATGACTATGATATTTTATGGCAAGTTGAGAAAATATGGGTGGGAAGGATGTTTCTTTAAAGCTATCTTTCAGGTAATGTCTGTTTGCAAGTGGAACCAATTTGCACAGACCACACTTTTAATACAGGAGAAAAACAATTTAAGGAAAGAAGGAGAGTTTGCCATGCACAGCAGGTTTGTCATAGTGATGTTCAGATCTCATTGTACATGTGGCCCAATGCCCATGGATCCCTCTGAGCTGTGCGATGAACAAGAGTTTATCCATACACATCCCATCACTCTGGGAGACATTATATGAGCAAAACCAGACTTGACACCCAAGCTGGGCTGTGCTCCTCTTTTGCTTGCTCTTTTGCCTCCATAAATACCTCTCTGCTTTGCAGTGGATCTCTACACAAAATCTGATTTTTTTTGGATGTTCAGGTTTTTGCTAATTGCAGGTGGAAGGCCACATTTGAGATGTTGCACATGAAAATATACTTTGAATGAGCAATTCTACTTCATGTAAATAGCAACACGCTGCTTGCCTTGGAGAAGATTACCTGGCTACAGGTTCAGAGGTACATTCTGGTGCAACACTAAGGACTCAGGCAATTCTGCTTCAGCAATTCTGCCAGCCTGACCGAATGGCAAACAAGAAAACAATAACTTCTACAAAGCTTAGTTCTACTAGTGCATTTAACTTCTTGAAATTTGTCTACAGTTTTCTATAATTTAATAATAGTACTGCAAGTTAATTGAATTTAATTTAATCAAAACTGAAAGACGGTAAGCATATGATTGATGAGAAGCCTCTAAAAAAGATGTTCCAGACTTGACCACCTGACAGACTAGAAATTAGAATTTTTCTGATCTCTTAATAACAGTTTGTATCCCATTACATGTTTTCTGTATTCAAAATTAAAGCATTCTTTTTCTTCATTTATTTACCCCAGACGTACAGATAACAAATTTCTCCTGGTCTGCATTTTACTTAACTGAAAACAAATCAGTTTCATCTAAACTCATCTCATATGATGGACTGGTCATTGCTCAGAGCATACCAGCACTTATTCTTTACATTTGTTTTACATCTCATTTCCTTGTACCTAAATATGTGCTGTGAAAGCTATATTTTGAATTGGGTAACACATGGCATTCACATTTGCCTAATTCAACTAGAAACAGCTTGACTGAAGTATCTTTTATTCTTATTATTCTTTGCTGGTTAATGGCCTTGTTATGATTAGGTAAGGTACCTGTGTTTGTCTCCTTTTTCAGTTCTAGCTGCTGCTAAAAAATCCTGTTATTTCTTCAATTCAAAATATTTTATTTTATTTTATTTTATTTTACCATTACATTTCTGTTTCTTTGTGTTTCAAGGTCACCTTGTTCTTCCTAGGTGTTATTATATTTATCTCTTGAAAGGATTAACTTAATGGCTTTGTGTTATTGGTCAGTTTCTTAATTCTTTTTTTTTAAAGAAATGAATAATGATGAAATAATCAAAATTCTACAATAGTGAGCAAAATTGGACTGAGCAAATTTCTAGAAGGCTGTTTTTCAAGGCAACATCACATTATGTTGCCTCCATACCTTTCAAATCCTTTTCCTCTGTTCCTACCATCTGTTTTTTTCTGTGATCCTAACTCCTGTACCCCTGTATTTTCTGAAAATGGGAAAACCAATCTGCTCCATAGCACAGTGGTGGAACTTCTCTCTGGTTGATGTTTTTGAGAAAGACAGTACCTCTGACAGGAAATTGAGACTTATATTTGAGTTTTGTAGCTTCAGCCTCCATTTCAATAAACAACAGTAATATTTTCTGAGAATATAACTTCAGTAATTTCTTTACTTGAGCTACATCAGCAACCAGATCTTCCATTTTTATTTAATACAGAAAAATTCTATTAGTTAGTAACTCTTAATGTTTTCCTACTTTCATTCCATGAATAAACTCTGTCCTGAGCTTGCCTTAGCTGTTTCTGAAGTTTTCATGCTGAACAATTATTTTCCTTTCTGCTTAATGTTTTGTTAAACAATATATCTCAGCAGGCAGTTCCTGAGTTGAAGCAGTTATGTTCAGCAGTCTTCTGGGTAATACAGAGCCTGTCAGTCAGAATGAAATCAGCGTAGTTCTTTGTGTTGCCATGCAAGTTCTAAATCCATGTAGCTGGGTTTTCTCTTTTCTGGTCTTTAAAGACCAAATAAAATTTATTAACTGCATAATGTATTACAGGCCCTTCAGTAGGCTATTTCAGCTAGCAGGTGTACATTTAGAAGGCAATTCTGCTCTTTCTTGGATATAGAGATTATACTTTAGTTTGGAGATGGATATAGAAATGGATAGTTTAGCTTTCTTGGATGTCAAGGTTATAGTTTAGCTTGAAGATAAAAGATTAATCTAACATCTGAACGAGACATTATGCTTGTATTTCATCACATTGTAGAAATGATTTAAAATTTCTTAGAGGAGTTTTTTTTCATGATAATGGCAAATAATGTGTATGTATTTTGAGTTATTTCTACGCCTTGCAATAGAAACTGTTCTTTAAAAGTAATGATGCTTTTCTTAATAGCAATAATAATAAGGAAACAGAGCACTTGTAATTTTCTTGTTTTAAGCCATATGGTATTGGGTACGTGGGTAGCTGCTCAACGCAGGAAGGTCAGAAGAAGCCTCAGCTGCCAATGCTACACCTTTGTAGCACAGCCAGTTAAGACTCATCTTTCTAAAGAAAGCTGGCATTGTCTTATGTTGTCTTGTCTCTCCTGCCTTTTGGTGCTGAATGTTGAGCAAGAAAGACAGCAAAGCTCTGCTCTGCCTGCACTGTAAGGAGGCAATAGAATTGGCTGTCTTCAGAAGCAGAAATTTAAAAGCAGCATAGCAGATGTGATAGGGTTGGAGACAAATAAAATGCTCCATGTTCTTAGTTGATCTTGGAATTACTGGACTAGATTTTTGTTTTATTGATATTCAAAACATAGAAATAGATAAAAGCAGCCTCATGTTTTAATTATTTTAGAGCCAGATCGTTACTATTAGTCTCAATTATTTCATTTTTGGGGTTCATGAAAAGCGTATTGCTCAATAATATTCATATTTAATTAATTTTGTGTTGAAAACCATTATCACTGACTCATTTTCCTGTAAAAATGTTTGCGTCTTGGAAGCTGACAATGAGTAACAAAATCACACCAAGCCTTATGATGTGAGCAAAAAATATAAAAGATATGAGTTGGAGTCTGCTTCCTAATTCCTCTTGATAGAAATCAGAGGCTGCTTCCATAATTTAGTGGTTAAATATTATGTTTTTGTAAGATACCATGAATCCTACAGGGCAGAAAAATCACTAATTTCATAGTCAAAATTTGATACCTCTGGTATGTTTGAATGATAAACAAAAAAAATTATTCTTTGGGGGCAGTAAAATCTGTCATAACCTTATGGGTTATTTCAAGTGTGCAGGAAAGAGTCCTTATTTCATATAAAAACATTATTAATACTCTGAAGAATGAATAATTCAGAGATGTAAATTTTCAGGTTATTCTCTTCTTTCTCTCTGCCTTGTCCTAGGGGATAATTGTCTGAAGATGAAAAAAAGTAAAAATATTTCTTACATTTGCATATGTTCTACTAGGTGTTTATTAGAAGACTGAAGGTGTAGAAAATTAGTTGTGAAGACAGAGGATAAGGTTAGCAGGCCTTGTATTGGTTCTCAGGTCTTCTGATAATGTTTTCAGAAGTATTGGACCAGGTCCAGCTAATGTTTTATCCAATCAAGAACCTTAATTCATGTGACAACAAACAGCATTTTACTTGTTAATCATAACGTGTTTTAAAGAAATCAGTTTTTTGGTTGATTGGTTTTTTTTTTTGTTTAAGGGAACCCTAACCTGAGAGGTGATGCAAGATTTTGATTATTATGGAATTTTCTGCAGGGAGACCTGAAGGCAAAGCTGAGTTTCAGACTTGAATGTAGTTTCTGGAGTTCTATTTTATGTCCAGGTCTATGCTATAATCTTTCTAAGTACACCCAGGAGACATAGGTCAGATTATTTAAGGCAAATGGTTACCAAGTGTCCTACTCAAAAATAATTACTTCTCTCTGGATATTACTGTATCATGAAAATTTTCTACCAGTGAAGAAAAAGAATTCTCAAGTAACTTGTGTTAAGAATGGACTAATCATGACACTTTGTCAAATAGATGGGAACATGCTTATTTGCAAAGAGTGTTTTTCCTGCCTCACAGTCTAATGCTAATTTTGGTCTGATTTATTTTCAAACAATTGTTTTACATCCATGAGCTCATCAGTTTCAAGAAGTAGATTAATTTAGTAAGGGTAATATACCTATATGATGTGAAGGGCAAACAGAACTGTGTGTCATTAGCAAATATATTCAAATTTGACTTTGTGATGACTAACTAGTTTTCTAAATAGTGGAAGATGAATGAACTTTCTGAATCTTTGTGTGTGAATTGTGTAGAATTTTAATTTCTTGCTTTCTGTCATGAAGTATGTTTGCTTAGGAAGAGTTAAGTGTCACCTTAAGAGAATATATCCTTGTCCAAGCAGCTACAACAAAATATAGTATATGGTTGCTCAGGTGATGAAAGTTAAAGGAGCAGAATGCTGTATAAAATATGAAGTGCCTCTTTAAATGGCACACTTCTGCCTCATGATGGAAACACTGAACAATGCAGAGAGATCCCAACAATACAAGAATAAGCATTATCCTTCTATCCATGAGCTATGATAGTCATATGACTATATGATAGTTATAGTGTGGATAATGTGTTTTTAGGTCTGGATGCAGTATGTGCAGCATCAGATTTACTGATAATGGGTACGTGAGCTTTAAAGACACTTCTCTGAAATTACTGAGGAACAGAAAGGGTAGCAGCTAGCCATTCAGATGAATTTTGGCACGGATTCACCAGGCAGAGATTAATTTCATCATACTCTTTGTTGAAAGTGGGAACAAAAATTTTTTCATTGTGTGAGAAGGGTGCATGAAAGGAGCTAAATGACTGATATTTTCTGCAACTTTCTTATATGCTATTTTTAGTATATTTTTATTAAAAGTAAAATTGCTTGGTTTGAAACTACTGAGTTGAAAAGAATTATCAGAATTGATCTAATAAGGATCATTAAACCTTTCTTCTCAGTGTTTGGTAGAGGAACTGAACAGCACTAGGACTTTGAATCCATTGGTAGGAGTAGTAGTTTAAGAAAATAGAGAATATGCAGAATCTAAATAAACAAGAGACTTTCAAAGAGCTTTGATACTTTCCCTTCCTTGTTACAGTTAATTTGCCTGAGGCATCATTGTAAGAAAATGATTACTGCTACATTTATTGACTCTCTTCATGGTAGAAGTTTTTTTAGCATGCTAAGTGAAATATTGAAAGAGGGAAATGGAAATATTTTCATGTTCTTCCATTCCTTAGAACTTTGATGTACTAGATTCTACCAGAAAGGGTATAATCAGCTATTTTAATGGACAGGGCACTCAGTGGAGAAAGGGTCCAAAACTTGCATTAACACTGAACTCATAAGCCCATCTTGCTCCTGGGAATAATTCTCAACAAAAAAAGATGTTTCCAGTTTCTGTAAAAAGGAATTCTTAGTTTTGACAAGTTATGGTGAAAACCTATTTTATTGAAAAAAATCTCACCCAGGCTGCTGGCTACAGTAGACAGACTGAAGAGGTTTGCTGTAGGAAGTGCAGGTTGAGGCCTGTCTGCTTTTTTCAATAGCCTTTGGGACGGATTTTTTTACTAGGATCCTGAGGAATAAAGAGTCTGTTATTTTAAGAATGTCTCATTAAGATATAATAAGCCAAGCACATTTATTTTATTAGCTGTCCTGTAGTCTCCTAATTGACAAAATGAAGCTGAGTGCTTGTGCATGGCCTTACCTGGGATATGTATGATCAAGACTGGACACAAATCAGCTGAGCCAAGGGACAGAAGCTGATAAACTACATTGGAGCTTTCTAATTCAAATACAGTGAATCTGATGAACATCCTGTATTTTGCTTTTAAAACACATCATATGAAAAAAGACAATTCCCTAAGTTTCTACCTAACCTATCAGTCTCCCTAAATGTCGTGGGATGGATAATCATAAACTAAAAAACACCACTGGCATGTAAAGGATTTGTGAATGTTAATAGCAGGGGTGACTAGATTGGTGTGAACACTTGTTTAACACAGATTCATAAACATTCAGCAAACAACCAAGCAATTTGTTTCATTCTTTTGCATATTTGTGTATCAGAGAAGCAAATGTAGAAAATAACTGTGACTTGTGTGCTATGTTGTGAAATTTTGTTTCAAAAAGCAAAGAATTTGTTTCAAAGAATTCTTATTTCCAGATGTATCCTCTACGATCAAAGTAGGGAGGAGCTTGAGCCTTCTCCTTAGACAGCTTTTCCATCATGTTTGCAGGATTTAATTTCTGATAAGAGAGGAAAAACTGGGAGGAAGCCTCAGATATGTATTTGGAGAAATCTTCAGATATGTATTTGACAGTATATGTAGGAATGGTTTGGGTAGAAGAGAGAAATAGTTCATCAGCACAATGCGGAAAGCTATTATAAACAGAAGCAGAGAGACCTAGATATTGTTTTTCAATTAAGGGAAAGAAAAAACCCCTCAAAATTAAAACTAATAGTAAAATTGTTAACAAGGAAAATATATTGAAATCCAGGTGTAGTAATCTAAAAAAATAACCAAAAAGAGAAAAAGAAAGGTTTGCTAAACTAGAAAGCCTCTGCTTAAAATTTTTTCAGCTACAGTATTATCAATAAAACATAAATAAATACAGAATTTAATTTTGTCTTCTGTCCCCATAACCATATAAGTAAATGGAGGCGTAGGTTATTTTCAATGTATTTTAAGAGACTTCCATTTGATACAAAAGAATCGTTAGAAGAAAAAACTCAGACCAGATGTCGACAAACAAGCCTAGAAACTCAAACTGAAGAATAATATAAAATAATAATGGAAAACTTTGATTCACTGTTGAGTTCTGGAGAATGAATCTTCTCAAGAATCATGGGAAATATAAATCCAAATTACTCCTGACATATGCCTGAGTGACTAACTGGTCTGGATATGTTCTCGTCTCAGATTCAAAGCACTAAAGAGGCCAGTAAATGAGGCTGTACATGGAAAGTGTGCCTTTCTGTAAAGCACAGCCATTTGAAAGAACTTTTCATCATTCTGTTCATGCTTGCATCTGCAGCATAAAGCAGAGGTCACTTGCTATTAGCTGGGCCAGTTCAGAGTTAAAAGCATTCTTTAATAAAAATAAAAATCCTCCTGATCTCATTTTGAAAAACGGATAGAATGCACAATGCTATTGACCTCAGACTCAGATTAGTTTAATTTCATCACATTTATTCTTGCATTGTTCAATTTGAGTATAAGAGGAAAAAAAGAGATGAATGGCAGCTGTCACTTGTCCTAAGCCTGACAGACGATTTGAAACCCTTTTGTGGCATGAATAAAGTATTTCCTTTCTAGGCAACAGAAATATCTTTATGTCCTTGTAAAATAAACCAGGTCATTTAGAAGCATTATTAACAAACAAAGGATGTCAAGGATGGATTATTTGTGGTCTCACTAGACTTATATGAATATGAGTGACACTTCCTGAATGTGCTGACATGTGAAACACAACAACAAACTTTCTAATCAGAACTGCTAAACAAGTAGGTTTCAAAATGTACAAGTTAAAACCAAATGTTGTGAAAATCGGTGTGAAAACTCATAGTCCTAAACAAGATGCTCTGAGAGCTGGTGATGAGCTGCCTGAGGTGGACAGCTTCATTTGTATCCATACAATACTGCTGTCCTGAGTACGTATGGCAAGCACTCTTTTCATAGACTGGATTCACATTAGCATTCTACAAAAAAACGAGTTCAGCTGATGGAGGTTCAGCAGTAACAGGCAAAGGGAAACTAGAAAAGACAGGTAATTTCTGAGGGGACTCTGTGGTGTGACAGTAGCTAAGGGATTGTGTAAAGCTTTGGACACCAGTTTCCAGCAGGTATTGGTCTCTTCCTGGTTTGTAGAGCATACACACCTTAAACAAATAACAGCCCTGGTAGAAACTGTGTGTTATAGATTTCCTTTGCTTTCCACATGTACAGTTTTGGCAACTCAAATGCACAAAAATGCAAGTGGACACAGGGACTTGAAAGTAGCTCTCAAGCTGAAACGTAAAGTATGGCAGAATAGTCTCGGTCCTACTGCTGTTCTATGATGCTCCTGTTTCCTTGTCTCTCCCTGGGCCTAAGGGGGAGCTTGTTGATTTATGCTGATGGAAACTGCCATAAATCAGGGCTAGATCAGCATGGTGACAGGAGCCTGTGCCTGCTGCTTCTGGCTGCTACCTAGTTTGGCATCACCATGCTGAGTGATGGGCAGGGTCAGTTCAGCAGTATCAGCCTATAACTGGGAGAAAAGTAAACTCTGAGCATGGTTCCCATGGCACACTGGCAGCATTTCGGTACTCTGGCATCCCTGACAGGGAGCTGACTGACTGAAAGGCCAAACAGGGCTTTAATTGCATTATTGCAAAACTGACTTAAAAAACAAGATGTGAGAGAGGGAGAATTGGAGACATCTCCATGGCACAGACTTATTTGTATTACTGTGAACCTATTTTCTGTATCCTTTCCAATCTTTCATCTTTAAAAAAAAACATAAACAGACTTTAGTCTGTTCTTTAACTTATAAAGCTTTTAAATTTAAGACTTCTTACCAAGTTAACTTTCTATAAGATCCCAAAGAACATAAAATCTTGGGTTCTAGCTAATTAGACCTTTCTTTGAATAGTAGTGTATTTGAATGTTGTATGCTGTGAGTTACAGGCATGTGTGTTTTCAATCTTTAAGTAAACATGAACTTTACAAAACTTTTAAACTTTTAGTAAACACATTAGTACATGGATAGTTAATTAAATACATTCCAGTTATCATCATATCCACTTGAACTGAAGGTTATAGTCATATTTAAATTATTGTTTCATGGCCTGACTTAATCAGAAATCACATCAGTAAATGTTAAGTGAATGTAGATATTTATATATATATCCATTTTTGTTTTGAGCGGCCAAGAGCAGGATTAAAATATCCAAGTTGATGTACACAGGACAAGGTTCTGTGTCCTTTTTGCGTGGATTTAGGCATCCATGGCATGTATAAAGGGACAGAATTGTGCAAGAAAATGTGCCAATCTCTCAGGCTCATAAGTAAACCAAATTTTTTGTTTATTTCCCAGTCATCCATATATCTATGTATCTCATCCATCTATCTATGTTTCTAAGTATCTATGTATGTATGAATCTATCTATTAATTTATCTAAATATAAAATAAATCAGAAAAATTTCCTATTAGTGTGCAATAACATTTTTGTTCTTCATAACACATTCCATTAGCAGTGCCATGTGGGTTGCCCATAAAAAGTCTGATACAATACATTAAAGGGAATTAATTTTAATTATTTCACAGAAGTGTGATGACTTACTCCCACTTGTTATAGGAATATACAGGGGAATCTTGAATAAAACATAAAAATATTTAGTCCTTATTTCTTTTGTATCCCTTTAGGAAGTATAGTATCGAAGGACTGCAAACACTTCAAAGATATTAACTTACACTGTATGACATTTTGATATTTGTGACCGTGCAATTCAGGGGAAAGGTGTCTTTGGGGATATTAGCTATGTTGTTTCTGGTTTTTTCAAGGAGGCTGGTAATCAAATCCATGCACACTAAGTTGATACTGTGGTCCCTGTCTGGTTGGTATGTTGAAATGCCCTGGGCCAGATGAGACATCTGCATAGCACTGGCAGATATAATCCGAGTTCTGTGCCTTTCTGCAAGGGAATCCAAATGTCACATCAGGCTAGGCAACTTGGCATTAGGTGACACCTGACATTAGGTGTCCACAAGATATGATTCAGTAAGAGGTTCAAATTACTAAGCAGAGGTGTCTATGCATAAGCAAGGTGCCCAGACTCCTACTACAGCCAGTGGAGCACTCTTCTGTAGAATAATGGACATCAACCGTATGCAAAAGCTGCATAAAAAGAAGTGTGTAGGTTGAGTTATGTGATTTTCACCTCCAGTCTGCTCTTGTGGGGCTCCAGCTGGAGTACTGCATCCAGCTCTAGGGTGCCCAACATAAGAAGGACTTGGACCTATTGGAGAAAGCCCAGACATGGTCACAAAGGTGATCAAAGCACTGGAGCACCTCTTCTATGCAGACATGGTGAGAAAGTTGGGGGGTTTCAGCCTGGAGAAGGGAAAGCTCTGAGGAGACTCTTTTTAGGCCTTTCATTACATAAAGGAAGCTTCTATAAAAGATTTGGAAAGAGTTTTTACCAGGGCCTGTAGTGACANATTCTACACAGTTGAGTCTGGATTGGTGTAAAGAACTGACTGCAAAAATGTCATTGTAAGCCTAATCTATCTGACAGATCATAAGGTGTGTCTGTGAAATGGGGCAGATGTGTCCAGTGGGCTATAGCTTAGTATAGGTGCCTCCAGTGTTCAGACCAATAGAAAGTACCAGGATTACCACTGTTCCAGTTTTCCATCCTACAGGAGAAAAGAGAAAAGAGGATGCAGAAATTCATCATAATTACGGAAAACTCTTCTATGCTGAAGGCGAATGTGGTGAGACTAATGTACTCTCCTAAGTGTAATCTCTTCTTTACATTGACCTTGAGTCAGAGAGCATTTTTTACAGTTATGGAAACAAAATTTATCTGAAAGGTTTCNAGAGACAATGCTTTTAAACTGAAACATGGTGTATTTAGACTGAATAAAAGGAAGAAATTTTTTATGGTGTTGGAACACTGGAATAGGTCTCCTAGAGAAGTTGTGGATGCTCCTTCATTGGAAGAGGTCAAAGTGAGATTGCACAAGGGCTTTGATCAACCTGATCTGTTGAAAAATATTGCTTCCCATGGCAGAGGTTTGCACTGGATTATCTTTAATGCTCTCTTCCAACCCAAACCATTCTATATTTTTATGATTCAAGGTAGACAGCAGGTGTCTGGTGAGATAAAGTTTATAGGTTTCATTGACTATTCATCAAATCTCCATCTTCATTGACTGTAAAGGGCACTTGGGCCTACATAAATTAATGTCTAAATATATAT
>VXBU01014494.1:45962-60549 GCA_013400315.1 Bombycilla garrulus
CAAACTGTCTTTCTAAAGAGGTGCCTTTTGCTGTTCTGTGAAGAACTAGCAGACATTAATGTCAGGCCCTTGTCAATTCTTGATGGCTTATTTTAGAGTATTACAGAGTATACAAAATGCTTCCCGAATGCAAATGCCCTGTATAGAAATTTTAATAATTGCTAGCCAGGGGATAAGCAATGACAATACAGAAAAACCCCCAAAAAACTAAAAACAAACAAACCCCCAAAAACCAAACCAAACCCCTTCCCCCCAAAATAAAAAAAAATAAACCAAAACCAATAACATGAAAAAGGAGGACATTTTTAGTAAGCATGCATTAAAGGTAGGCTAAAATCAGCCAGCATATGGGAAAGGTAATCAGAGTGATTTTGGTGAAATTTTATTAATTTTTTTAAAAAAATGAAATCCAAACCTATGGAAAATCAGGGTTTGCACTTGGCCTTTTAATGATTAGATATTCCCTTGCCTTCAGCTAGAGACCAGAGAAAACCAAACACTCTGGTCTCTATCCTGGCATGTGGAAAGACTGTTTGGTCATTGCAGTACAGTCAATAGGTTTGTTTTTAGGGTTTTGGTTTGGATTTTTAATTTTATTTTTTTGTGTTAATAGGTCCAGTTTTACTTGGTTAGGACCAAACACGGCAAGGTTATGTGTGAGTTAGCACAAAACATCATTCTGGAAAAATTCATACGCTGCACAACCATACCAGCAGTTCTGGCACAAATGACTTTTCTTTTGCCCTGTACCCTTTTTGAAATTCAAATCTATATCCTGTCAACATTCTGTTATTCACAGGTGAATTATTTGACTTGAGGATTAAATGTACTCAGTATCTCAGCAAGTAGAAACTTTCATTAGCTGTAGTATGGTGTTATTATCTCTCTACCACATGACTTGATGTGATTGATAGGAAGTTGGGCTCTTTATTTCAGGTCCAAATGTAGGGCAGTATGTTTACCAAATGAACAGAAGGTTTAAGTTTATGCTTTTATCTGATTTATGGCACTCCACACATGCCCTCTGCTACTTCTCTGTTCCCTTGTATAAAGCAAACTTGGGGAATTCATTTGGATTTTTGTGTTTCTCATAACAATTTTCATCGTTTGACAGATATATAAGCAGTGGGCAGCTCCAAAGACATCTTCAAGAAATGATGAAACTGTGCTCTGGTGGGCTTCTTCTTGAGTTCTAAAATTTCTTCTGCTATTTATTCTGCTGATGTGACTATCACAGGTGAATTTGACATATTAACTTGGTGAGAGGGAATTATTTTTGGTGTTGAGGCTGCCTGCAGTGTTTTTTACAAAAAAAACCTGGTGGATTACCTTGGGTTGGATTTTTTTTGTTTGTTTGTTTGGTTCTTTTTTTTTTTCAATCTGCTGGCATATATTTCAGGGGAGGCAGAACTGCACTGTAGTAGGTTGATTCATCATTAACAGGCATTATTTTTACTTAGAGCCATCCTTCTATCCATGTCTCTAAAGTGGCAGTATATTCTAAACCTTATAAAGCAAAATGTGAAAGTATTAGACTAAGAAAATCTTCTGTTCAGTTTTGTGTTTGTCACTACAAGAAAGACACTGAGGTGCTGGAATATGTCCAGAGAAGGGTGAGAGAGTGAGTGAAGGGTCTAGAGAGTAAGTCATACAAGGAGCAGCTGGGGGAGCTGGGGTAGTTTAGCCTGGAGAAGAGGATGAGGGGAGACCTTATCACTCCCTACACTTATGGCCAGATGGGGGTTGGCCTCTTCTCCCAGGCAACCAGCGACAGGACAAGAGGACAGAGCTCCAGAGAAGGCTCAAGAATGCACAGCAGGAAGAACTTCCTCATGGGAAGAGTTGTTAAACACTGAAATGGACTGGCCAGGGGAGAGGTAGCGTCACCATCCCTGGAAGTGTTCAAGAAACAGCTGCGGGTGGTTCTTAGTGCTTTGGCTTAGTTTACAGGGTAGCAATAAGTCAAAGTCTGAACTCAATGACCTTAGAGGTCTTTTCAAACTCAAATTATTCTGTGATCCTGTAATTATTGTGTTCATAAATTGTTTTAAGAGGGATGAAAATATCCACAGAAAGTGGCACTATGTCCCAGATACTCCAGATAGGTTTACAGAAACCTTAAACTAGTAGCTAACCTAAACTAGGAGATTTATAGTTAGGTGATTCTTTTATAGTGTTTCCTGTATTTATTGGAGATCCCACACTAGGCTACACTAAGCTATGTAGAACTACTTTGGAGTTCTCACATTTATTTCTTAATATTCAGACATGCATGGTAGACTATCCTGGAATTTCAAAGATGTGGCTATGACCCAATGTGCCCAATCACACCAAACACTGTCATGCACAACAATTGCATATTTGTAATATGAGCAAATATTTCTCCATTTTTGCAGCTGAAAGGTATTTTGTTCAGATTCCCTTCCTGAAGCTTTCTGCTTCTATTTGATATTATCTTTGAAAGGGCATTTACTGTAAGAAACTTTCCATTGGATCCATGTTCTCCACACATAATTTGTTTGAAAATTTAAAGTGCTAGAATCCATTTTATTTTTGCAATCCACCATGTTGCAGCTTGTATTCTGTTTCTGCCGTGACCATGTGCTGTTTGTAGGCACATTAAAAAATCTCTCTCTTTTAAAAATTATTATCTATTTTTTATTTTTAAAAGCATCCAAAGGAGAACAAAAAAGATGGTGAAGGCTTTGAGGGGAAGCCGTATGAGGAGCTGCTGGGGTCACTTGGTCTATTCAGCCTGGAGAGGAGGAGACTGAGAGGAGACCCCATCACAGCTACAACTTCCTCATGAGGGGAAGCAGAGAGTCCTGTCCCTTGGTCCTGTCACTGACCTCTTCTCTGTGGTGCAAGTGACAGGACCAATGGAATGGACTGAAGCTGTGTCAGGGGAGGTTTTTGTTCGATATCGGGGAAAGGTTCTTCACCCAGAGGAACAGACTCCCCAAGGAAGTGGTCACAGCAGCATCCTGACAGAATTCAAGAAGCATTTGGACAATGCTCTCAGGCACATGGTGTGACTCTTGCGGGATCCTGTGCAGGGCCAGGAGTTAGACTCAATGATCCCTGTGGATCCCTTCCAACTCAGCTTATTCTGATTCTGTGATTTATATGGATGTATTTGGTTTAGGGATTATTATAGTAAGCACTGTTTTCCTTTGTGGAAATCTCACCACTAATTATCATTGATGGAGACATTCAAGCTCTATAAATCTTTCTGCAGGCTTTTTTAGGTAAGATTTATGAAGCATTGTAACTGATTCAGAACATCTGGGTATTTCTCAGTTTTTGTTGGTAGCTGAATTTGTATCACCTTATACTGGTATCACCTTATACCGGTCTGAACCTTTAAAACATTCTCTGCTGATGTCTCCAGCTTTTAGTTTCTGTAGCAAGTTTGTCAACAAGATGACTTGATTCCTGATGGTTAGGGAGTTGAAACTATCAAAGGGCTAATAATATACATTGATCAATAATGCAGGGGAGAAATATAATTTCTAGTGTCCCTATGCTCAGCAGAAGCATAAATAAATCTTTATCACTCTGCTTTCCTTGCAGCCCTCCAATCGACTCCACTGCTGGTATTCACTCCCTGTAACCTCCCCCTCCTTCCATTCCAGTGTGGGTTCTCACCTACACTTTTCTGCAAATGGAACATGGCAGAAGTGTGCAGGAACTATGGAGATCAAGACAGAAATAGAAATCTGAAGTAAAATAAGAATAATAATGGAATTTCATTTTTATCTCTTCTGAGTGATATATTAAAATCTCTGAAAGATACAAAAAAAAAGGCACAGGTCAGGTCTAAAAACTCCAGTGGGTCTTGTGCGCTGGGAAAGGGGCAAGGTAATAACCTATCAAGTATTGGTAGATGCAGAGTGTGTTCTCAGGTGAGGAGAAACTGATATAGAAGCCCAAACTGTGTCTCTCCTCCTCCTGTCATGTGAGTAGATTATCTATTCCCTTGATTCAGTGACACTAAGTAGAATAAAATGACAGAGTCAGTGTGCAAAGTATTTTCTCCAATTTGAAGCTAATAATTTTGGTAATGTAAGTGTTAAATAATCTCTGTAAATGTCTGAAAACACAGTTTAATGAATACTTACTCATATGCTTGAACATAAATGATCACAAGGATTCCATATTACTATAGGCAATTAATTTATACTTATTTAAGATTTTTTTTCATGGCCAGTGGGGATATATCCCTCCTGGGTTGTGACCAGATTTTTAAACATGAAGACTGTAATTTTAGCTTTTATTGCATATATATGCCTCAGTAGTAATAGATTTGACTCTTTTTAGCAGGCGTCTCAAATCCTGCAATTTGCTGGTCAGCTTAAGGAAAAAGAAGTGTTCTGCAAATGAGTAAAAACCAGTCTGCATCTCTTACCGACGAATCTGCTGGAGCTAGCTGCATAACTAATAGAATCAGCTGCTGCTCTTTCCACCTGTGGGGAGAACATTCTCTCTTAATAAAATAACTACAATCCCACAGTAGTTTGGCAAGAAGTGAATTTTGGACTCACTGAAGCACAAGCCTTTCAAGCAGCATTTTTGGTAAGGAGTGAATGAGTCCAGCATTAGAGCAGGTAATGGAGAGGAGAGGTGCCTGGAAACTCTTTGCAGCTCTGTCATTGATTTCCAGTAGGAGTACAGATGCTTTCAAGTACTTGAATCTCATTCTTCTTTTTTCAGTATCCACCTCCAGCAAGCTCTGTTTTAATAAACACTTGTTTCTCGATGCACCTGCCCCTAGTTTTATGTGCTTGTGAATTTGAGGCACTTTAAGATACAGTTTCCAAGGCTGCTTCCTCTTTCTCTGGCAAAACTTAATACCAGTTAACAAACAACATATGATCTTAACTACTTACTACAAATCCAGATTTAGAAACTATGGATTTTTTTGTTTTGTTTTGGGGTTTTTTGAAATCCAAGAAGGATTCTGCATAATTTCTTGGACTTTTTCAAATATCAGTCTAGCTGCAAAAGCTTTGTCATAGTTTTGGAGCCTCAAATATCATATTAAGATGTCAGTTTGTACACATTTTGTTGGGAAAGGAAGATCATGCATAGTTGGCATTTCAGAATCACTGTCAGCTATGCTTAGGAAAGTAGGGTGTTGAAGACAGGACTTAAAGCCCAAAGTACATGCCTCAGTCAGAGACTACCTGGTAGATATTGTCCTTGTCATTTCTTGACCTAAGATTTTCTTCCTTTTAGTTTCCCCAAAAGGTCTGACTTTGACTTATAATTATGTGTTTGGGGTTTTTTAAAATTATTTTTGGTGTTTCCTCTTTGAGTTTTTTTTCATGGGTTTTGGTTTTTTATTTTTTTTTTTATTTTTTTGTGTTGTGTGTTTTTTTTTGTTTGTTTGTTTGGTTTTGTTTTGTTTTTTTGGTTTTTTTTTTGGAAAAGAAAGTCTTGCAGTTCACATTTAGCAATTTCCCAGGACTTGCTTGGCTTAATTAAATTTTACTAATGCAGAAATGTGCCTTCAGTTGAAAGATTAAATTCAGTACCCTTTGTCTCTCCTTTCTGGAAGCTAAGATCTGTTCTTCTTGAAGCATGTCTGTTTGGGGAACAATCTGATAAGTTACTGGGGCAATGCCTTCAATACAGACACTGCAGCTGGGTTCCCATGCACATCTGAATTACCACAGATTGAAGGTAAGTAAAAAAACCCCAACTATTCCCAGCCCTGTATTTTTGTTTCCTGGGTAAGGTGAAATATATGAAAAAGGAACATACACCCTCAAATATTTATAGCTGTAAGGTGGTTTTACATAGCTATTTCAGCCTCTTCATATTGATACAAATCTCTAGTCTCTTTGAATGTGTCTAATATTATTACAGTTCTCAGCTATTTACATGAAAACTCACGCTTTGTTGAAATCCTGCTTCATCAGGGTCATCCTGTAATTTAAAAGCTCAGCTTACAAAAATCCTTGACAGACTGCGGATGGAGTATTTATGCTTCCTGCAAGAAAGAAAGACACAGAACTGATTTGGGGAGTCAGCAATTCTAGGAAACCCATTTGGTTCCTGGCAGCCCAGGCCCTGTGTTACTGCTGTGCTCTGCTTGGACCAGGCTACCTTGCTGACCAGTAATTAAGCTCTGGCAGCTCAGGCTCCCATGCAGACATAGGCATGGGAGTGTCATTTTTAAATGATAGCAGTATATCTGTTGGAACCCATTTTCTTTTAACCCACTAAAGAACAATTTTAAACATTTTCAAGCAGCAAGGAGGTGTTTCACAATTCCCTAACCTCATTATATACATGGAAACAGGCCATTTTGGTCAACTTATAATAATTCTTTTTTTATCTCATCCAAAGCTCTCCTTAGCAGCTAAAGTTCATGCCTGGGAAGGGACAGGCTTGCTAGTAGGCAATTTGTGCTGGCTTTTGTTTTGTGGGTAGGAAGTATTGAGTGGTAGTAATGGGGAGGTGCCTTGTTTTGACTCAGATTTAAGCTGGTTCTGAAGTTTGTTCAAGTAGCTTGTTAGGATGGTGCATTAGCGTCTGCCAAACTCTTCACAGGATTTATTCAGCCACAAAGAGTCAAGAAGGGCTGAATGCTTCTTGCAGCTCTGGTTTCCTAAACAAAGAAGCAGAAAGTTTAGTGCCCAAATGTCTACCTGAACTGTCTGGGTAAAGGCTGACCCTGTAAGCAGCCAGGGTGGAGGAGGCTGTCTGCCTTTGCCTGGGAAAGGCTGCTGGTACTTTCTGCCTGTGGAGCAATGCCCTGCGATACTCACAGTGTCTGGCAGGGCCTGGCCCCAGGGGAGTGCAGCCTCTCACTGCAGTTTTCTCACACAGCCAATATGGGTGCAGGACAAAGCAGGGCAGCAGTGGCATCCTGGAGCAAGCAGCAAGCAAAATCCTGAATGGGAGAGCCCCCTTGGTGCTTGGCAGGCAGCTCAGCTGGTGTGGGGCTGCAGAGGCGGCGTGCATGGAAGGTGAAGCCTGCAGGGAGTCTCCCAGGAGGCTGCTCTTTCCACATCGAATTGTGCAAAATGTTGTGGTATCAGCAGCAAGTCATACACTCTCTGCCTCTCTTTTGGAGCAAATCTCTATCAGATTAACTGCTACAAAAGAAATAGCTATGACAGAAATAGTAGGTGAGGCAGCTAGATAAATCATATTGTGTCCTTTAAGGTGTAATATGTTTGTAGTACCTTTTCAGAAAAGAACAGAAAGCCCTTGCAAGCAAATAAAAATGGAAAACTATTTTGAAAGCCTGAAGTAACCCCAGGTAAAATGAGCATTAGAAGCAGCAAGTCATCCAGGTCCCCGCACAGCAGGCAGCGTTATCTTCTGTATGCACAGCAAGCTAAGCTGCTCAGAGTGGTGAGCAGAGCGAAACCTGTCACCTCCCAATTGCCATTTAGTTAACTGGCCACAGCCACTTGGTTCTCATGCAAGGCTGGGAATAGGGATAGTAGTTATTCACTGGAACTGCTTTCCACTGTTCTCTGGAACAGCTTCCTTCCTATTCAGTCCTTGCAGAAGCACAGTCCTGTCTGCCAGCCCTGGGGCTTTCCCATCTGGGAATGGACCATGGCTTCTCCCTGCAACAAACTTTCACCTGCCCTGGTCTTTCTGCTGCCAGAAGCAGCAGGATACTCCGATGTGACCCTGAAGATGTAGCTTATTTATGCAGTTGATAGGGAAGGCCATTATTAGGGTTCAGAGAGTTAATTTATCCTAAAGGACTGACTTTTGTGTGCCCAGTCCTGTTCCGAAGTTTTTCTGATTGAGTAGGTCAAAGGCTGAGCATTGTATACATGTTGATGGGATGTAATTTTAGGAGAAGCCATCCCCCCCTTCACCAGCTCCCAAATCTTCTCTCTGCCCAAGGAAAACAAAGGACCAAGCAAGTTCCAAAGTTTTTCTCAGCACTTGCAAAGAACTGTTCAAAGGAAGATATAAGCCAAATAAAACCTGGGGTAAGAGTAGGAGAACAAAGCAAATCCAACCACAGATCAGGTCATGCTCCCCTCCACTTTGTATCTTACTGGCTGAGGAAATGCATTAGGTTGGCTTTCATCTCCTTGAGACAGCTGTTCCCTCCTTATGGGCAGCTGAGGATCTGGGCTATAAAAGGGAAGTTAGCAGCTTTGTGCTGTGTGTATGGAACGGTCTGCTTCTGACCTAGAATTTATCAAAGAAGCAAAGCCATAATGGCCATGAAAAAGCTGTTGGAGTTGCTCTGCTCAGTAATGAGGAGATGCAGGAATGCTGAATGCAATTGCTAAGGCAAATTAAAGTAGCTGAGAGGGGAGAGGTCAGTCACATCATTTCCCCCTCCTCTGTAGCATTAACTATTTACAGGTCACAAATATTACTGTTTACTAGAGACATCCCTAGGCATGTACAGACATAAATATTCAAGAAAACATGTAAAATAAAGAACCTGATCTCTGAAAATATTTTTTGTATTGAGCAATTTTTCTCACTGAGAGTAATCATGCTCTTCACAGCACCTTAATGACCTGAGGCATGCTTGATTAAACATTAATAAATTAACTCTGTTAGTTTCAGTTTATTTTTTTTTCTTTCCTTTAGGGAAACTAGTAGCCAGAACATAAAAGCATTATATATGTTTGAAAGTGATTTTGAAGCTGTTGTACATGTGAGGATTAATAGCTTTCTTGTGACGTAAATCTCTGAATATGTGACTACCTCTGTTTTAAGATAGAAGGGACAATTTTCTATGTATTTATTTCTTTTTCCTGGGGCTGTGGCATTTTCTGCTATGGGAGGCTGCCTTCTGCTGAGCCAAAACCCAGGTAAACCAAATTAATGTAATGCATTCAGGTTGGTGAAAAGAAATATTTTCTTTATGAGATGTAGAATTAAGAAGCTAGTGAAACCAAAAATTAAATCACTATCTTTGGTACATAACCAAGGATTGTGAACCTTAGCAATAAGTGTATCTCATTTGAAAATATCATCATTTAGGATTCTTTTTTTTTTTTTTTTTTTTTTTGTAATCTACTGTTGCTTGAAGAAGACTTGTCCATGGAAGACTGTCCTGTACCCTACTTAAAATAGGAGCACCTCAAATATCTTTTGGAAGATTCTCATCTTTAGGATATTGAAACTGATGGACTCAGATCACATTTCTACACCTTTGGTAGAAAATAAGGAAATAAAAACTGGCTTAATGAACACAGTCAAAAGAAGGAGCTTTTGTAAAAGGAACAAGAGGGAAAAAATGCTGGGGTAAAGAGGATGAGCAGGGAAAATCTGAAGAAGCCCATTGAAACTGAGACATTCAGTCAGAGCAGATATTAATACAGAAGGTATCTGCATGCTAGGTCCACTCTAAGTTATAAGTGCAAAAGATGCAGATGCTAAGCACACGTATGAAAGCCCTTAAATATGTGTCTTTTCAGATGTTGAACTGAGCTTTATGATCAGCCCATGATGACAATAGAATTGAATGAAAACCCAGTGACAAGTTCTTAAGCTCAGTAGAGAAGAATCTGCATTTAACCACAGTGGCTTGGTACCACTACAAATTTAGAAGTGGTCAGCAGCTTATTCATATCATGAAAACCATCAAACCATTACCAGTGCTGGGGACTTGCTTACAGATAAAAGATATTTTGCTTTATAAAGTAGAATACTGAAGATTGCTGAGATAATTGAAAATGATGAATTAGTTTTATCTGACATTCAGAAGCTTCAACTACCTTGTAAAATTAAATAGCTGTGAACTTATGTGGTAGTCTTTTTCTCTAACTCTTTGGCATTTAAACATGACATTTTTATGACCTTATGCTATCTCTGATGGATATAGTTTGGTTATCCTTTAGCATTGCTGGTGAAAATATTCAAAAATACAATTAATATTTGCAACAAACATCTAGACCTTTTTTTTTTTAGGCAATCCAGGTTTGTCTCAGTGATTGTGCCAATAGACTAGATAGGTACCTGTGACTTGTAAAGAAATAGTTCTTTTGCATGATGCTAGATTTACATCACTTTAGCTGCAGTCTGATGGCTTTCCTTTGTATTTTAGAACAGATGAAAAGTTATAACTCAGGAGTGATGGCTTCATTGAACCATTCCATTTATCAACAGCTCAATTCATGTTTGCCACTGCCTGGCGATAATCTGTTGCCAAAATCAGTCAGACAAAAAGTTCTTCTTTCCTCAGTGACAGATGGCTCTCCTGAACAAAGATCTTCCTGCCTATAGAATACTGTTTCTTTTCTTTTTGTCACAGACTTATTTTAAGTAGCTGCAGCAGCATCAATACAGTGTTGTTCCACCAGGCTGGGCCAGCAGGTGAGAATATGGATTTGTGCCGCTGTTTTGTGAGTTGGGACCTGAAGATAAAAGCTCAGTCCAGACATTGAATTTTCACATAATTAGGGTCTGTATCATGATATCCAGCTCTGCTTAGGCTATACTAGTTCAGGTCCCATGTCATTCTAGTGCTCTTGTTAAGCTCTCAGCTCTGCTCTGTTTGATTCTGCATGAATCAAGCAGATCTGTGCTCTCATGATCTGCATGGAGCTCAGCTTCATGGTTCGCTCTGTTCCTTTGGGTGCAGCAGCACTTCAGCCTGCTCTTTTGTACTCTAAACTCCTGAGGAAATTAAAGCTGGGCAAAGTTTTTTTGTCTGTCTAGTTTTTCTGTGTCTTGTTTAATAACTTGTGAATCCTTTGGACCATTTCCATATGAGACACACCAAGAACGTTCTGAAAGACAGGCAGATCCTTGGTATTTTCTGGATGAAAAAAACCAAACTAATTGCTGCCACTAAAAGAATATCAGTGAAAGCCCAACTTATAATGGACATCTGAAGTTTTGTACAGATGGGGCTCTATATGGTTAAATTTTCATTATTTTTCACTTTGTATCAGGAAGGACTACTTTCTTCTAAATATATTTCTTTAAAGCAAGGAACTCTTCACCTTCTGTGGAATCCTTTTAGAATTTTAAACTTTTAGGGAGAAAATTCCAAAGTACATTTCCTCCTCATATGGCATATAAAAGTATTCAGTTCAGTACTATGCTAAAACAGAGCTGTCATAGTACCGTCATTTAGTGTTCTAATGCATTCAACTAGCTCAGCGGAGCTTATTGCAGCCAGATTTTGTTGGGAAATGGGTTAACTTTATGCAGTATTGTATCCTGTAGCCATCAGATCCATGCAAATTCAGTAATCGTGTTATGAGAAGCTTCCTGTTTGCCTGGGCAGCCAGAACATATAAATTAAACCTTTATCTATACCCAAACGTTGTTTTAAATGATACTAAGCAGCATGAAGACCTAACAACCAACTTAAATAATGAACCATGAAATAAAAGAAGAAGGATTTCTGGAAACATCTTAGATTCTTTTATATTTGTTCCATTATGCTTCTATATTTGCTTGGACCTTAATGTTTCCTTTCTTTATTCCCTCTATTTTAAAGTTCTACCTTGATAAACCAGTGGCTTCCAGCCATCCAGAATAAATATAAGTCTATTTTTATAAGTATTTTTTTCCTGAAACTACTTCTATGATTTTTATATTGTTCCACTGAAAGAAGACTGAAATAAATCTCAGGATTGCACACTTGACTCTCAAGTGAGCTAAAATTCCCAACCTGATGCTGACTTCTTTAGCTCTGTTTGTGTGCAAATTACTGAGGAGTTGATGCTGAGTTTTTATATGTGTCTAGAACCTAGAAAGCTCAAAGCCTGCTTTGCAAAAGATTTTTGAAGATGGGATACTTTTAAAGTTAATACTTCTTCTCATGTTTGGTACTAACAATGCCAGAGATAGAGTTCAAATTGTGATGGTTTTATGTATAAAAGTGAAAAAAAATCTCTTCATCTAAGATCTATGAAAGAAAATGATATAGTTGATAATAAGTCTTTCATCTGCCTATTTTGAGTTCCCACAAACCTGTCCTGCTTGTGTTGTTGCAATGCACCAAATCTAACATTCAGGTTCTTCATGTGCAGACCGTCTACATGACATCGCTCACATATCAGCTTTATTGAAAGGGAAGCGTAGCTTAATATTTCTTACTAGTAGATTAAGTACAAATAGAGCAATAAAACTCTAGTTTGAACACATCTGGATTACTTTACAGGCTGTAGGACTGACACTAGAAAGGATATAGAAGAAATAACATTAAGTGAAGAAAAGAGATAGCAGGTAAAACATTGGAAGACTGAAGGGACAAAATTTATGTATTTAAAAGAATACAAGGGACATGAGAACTGTAAAGTACTTTCAAGGTAATACCCCTAAATGAAGTCACTAGCACTGAACAGAAACCAATGCACTTAAGAAAGAATTTCAAAGCAGAACATAACGAATAAAATCAAGTTGTTCCATGAATTCTTAAAGGACTTATTCAAAACCAGAGCTATCCACAAGTCGTGCAATCCAGGGAGAAAGATTAATTAATGTAATTGATATTTAACTGTTATTTATTTACAACCAAATAAAAGCCCAGACTTCACTAGAACAATTATTTTGTATTAAATAATAATTGATTACTAGCACATAGCAATTGAAAAGTAATTACCATGGTGTTGATGTGTAGCATTTTATTTTCCAGTCTCAGCAGATGGCTTTTTAATATTTTTGTTATTAACTGATATAGATAAATGTCTTATTGAATAAAAATGAAATTGATATTCGAGCACTATCACTCAGTATTTTACTTTCATTATTTCCAATAGGATTCTTTGAGAGCCCTGCCTGTTTTTTCCCTCCCTTCTTCCCTTCTTTATGCCTGAGGATACTAATAACAATGAAGTGAGAGTAGAAAGTTATAAGAATCATTTAATTGTTTGGCAGGTAGTAAAATATTTTCTCCTTCCTAAACTGCACAGAATGTGTTTGTGATTAGAGAACAAATTTAATAAAACAGAGCATATTGATTGCCAAAGGGGGGATTTTTTTTTTCCCCAAACTAATGGGGCTAAGCACTGTAGGAGGCTGTACAAAGTAAAGTTACTTGTTCAGACAGCTGTCATCTGCAAGAGTGATCCAGATGTAGGAAATAGCATAGCTGTGAAAGATACAATGATATTATATCAGAAAATGCCTGCAGAGAAATTCTGATCAAATGCAACTGTTCTAGATGTTACTGTAATTCAGGTATTTACTAAAGTACATTGGTATTTGGTCAGCTTTATCATTCCACAGCCTCTCCAAGCACTGTTTCAGTGGCAAATATTTAAACTAAGCGCCTTATTTGTGAATCCATCTAGTGCAAAAACTAGATAGAAAATAACTGTCATGCTTTGTGAAATTTATCTTTCAGAACTCACTTGTGTTTATTTGCAGGTGAGTGTTAAAATTCTGCAACAAAATACAATTTGAAAATAATTTAACAGGAGTTAAATCATCAAAAATGTGAACACTTTCTCCATAAGGTAGAAATTATAAATATAATATATATATATGCATAATGGCATTACTATCTGAGAAATTATAGCATTTCCACTATATCTAGACAAAATACTTCAGTATTTTCCATGTTACTGAAACGAGCATGTAGAAATTATTTGTTTTGACAGTTCTCCCCTGAAATACAGTCAAACTGGACACATTCTTTTGAAAAGTTTTGATTTCCAAGTAAATGTCATTTACTATGTAGTTTACGATATAGAAAATGTAGTTTTTCTGTCTGTCCCACCAGCTATTTTGCCCAGTTTATAGCTGCTTTCTATTTTAATTGAGCCCAAAGGACATGGCTTTTAGATCACACAGGAGCTGATGACTTGCCTTGCATTAGAGCTCCCAGCTTGCAAGACTTGTTCTCATGCTGAGAGAAGGAATTTGGATATGCTCATCTTTGACAGCTGCATTAGCCTGGCACATGCATCAAGAGCAAGTGGCAGCATTCAGTATTGTTCAAAACATGAAGATATGCCTGGCTGTACCCTTTTAAACATGGGGAACAGGCTTGAGGTGCTGTGAACTTCCTTCTGATTTCCCAGCACAGGAAGGACATCAGTCTGCAGCAATAAGGCCAGAGGAGGCCTACCAAGTTGATAAGAAGGATGCAGTGCCTCTCCTACACTTTCCTACACAGAAAAGACTGAGAGAACTGGGTTTGTTCAGCCTGGAGAGGAGATGGCTTTGGTGTAACCTAATTGCAGCCTTCCAGTGCCTGAAGGGAGCCTACAAGAAAGATGGCAGAGACTAGTCACAACTAACAGAACAAGCAAGAGTGGCTTCAAAGTAAGAATAGGTTTAGATTAGAAATTAGGAAGGAATTCTTCACTGTGAGGATGATAAGACTCTGGAATAGGTTGCCTGGCAAAGTTGTGGATGCCCCACACCTGCAAGTTCCAGTACAGGTTGAACGGTTCTCTGACCAACTTGGTCTAGTGAAAGGTGTCTCTGTCAACAGCAGGGGTATTAAAACTAGATGATCCTTAAGGTCCCTTCCAACCCAGGACATTCTATGATTCTGTATTCAGGTTATAGCTTGGCATCACATAGAAATTTGTGAAATAACATGTTATTTCATAACAGATGAATCTGTCTGCGTATTTTCATTTGGATTTGAAGAAATTTTTTTCCTAATGTTCTTGTTCCC
>VXBU01014496.1:0-16425 GCA_013400315.1 Bombycilla garrulus
ATGGTTTGTGTTGGAGGGAACATAAAAAATCCTCTAATTCCATGGCATGGGCTGTGACACCTTCCACTAGACCAGGTTGCTCCGAGCCTTGTCCAGCCTGGCCTTGAACACTTCCAGGGACAGGGCAGCTACATCTTCTGTGCAGGCTTACTATCCCTCTGCACTTTTACAATCCCATACATGTCCTTTCTCTTCCATTCTTTGTTACATAGCCTGTTATCCTTGTGTTTTTCTGTTTCATATAACTCCTCAACCTTCTATGAGGTTTTTGCCTTTGAAAATCTTAGTGGTGTCTTTAAATTTCCCTTTTTGGTGTATGCCAGCCTTCCACACAATGCTCACATACTTGGCCTCCTCAAGCTCCTCCGTGCGCTGAATCGCGTCCGTCTCATATTTGGTTCTCCACTGGGCCACTTCACTGTTGGCCTTGGACAGGGCTCGCTGCAGCTCCCCCTGGGCCTCCTGCTCCTCCTCATATTGTTCGCGGAGCAAGTCACAGTCGTGGCGAGCGGACTGCAGGGCGTGGGCCAGGGCATTCTTGGCCTGGTGGTAAAAATACAGCAATAAGGAGCAGGTGTTTCCTGGGAAATTTCTCTTACTGGTACTTATACATTGATATACATCCCTAAGAGATAGTGGTTAATTGACTGCCTGATAAAGACATGAGAGTCCTTCACTGCGAAGGTCTAGATCGCATGATCTAAGGTTATGGTTTGAACTTTTAATTGGATCACATTTTAAAGACTTAAACACTTCAGAAAAACCAATATCATGTCAAATATTTATTTCATATGTAATGTGAATATCTTCACCTTTATCTCTTCTTCTAGTTGCCGCTTCAGTTCCTCAATCTGTTGGGTGAAATCCTTGTTTCCCTCTAGAGAGCTGAGATATTAAAGCATCTTTTTCTTCCACCTGGCGTCCATATTCACCTGAAAACGTTTGCAATTGAGACAACATTTTAATAGCCAAGAGAGAAATTTAAGGGTTCTCCAATTTCCAAATTACAGATGGAAGGACTGTACCAGATTCTGTCTGCAGACGAGCTCTTTGAGCACTAAGATCACTAATCATGCGCTGATTCTGCTCATCCTTTGATTTATATTCACTCAGCTGATCTTCCAGAGTGCGGCACATCTTCTCCAGATTTGCCTAGATATCAATTGTACATAAGAAAATGAGTAAATACCTTAATCCTGCCTTCTTTTCACAGGAAAATACAGCCAGAAGACACGGTTGACATATCCTGGGACTGTACATACACTCTACATACGTCTGTATCTGCTTCTACACATAAGATTTGGAGAAATCATTTATAATATAACCTTATAAAAATTAAAGAAAAATATCACATTGCTATCAAATTCCTAATAAAAATAATTGTGTACCTTAGCTTTAGACACAGACTCTATATTGCTGGCTAAGTCATCAATCTCCATCTTCATCTCACTCTTCTCCTTCTCTAGCTTCTGCTTCACACGTTGCAGGTTGTCGATCTGCTCCCCCAGCTCAGCCGTGCTGTCCGCATGCTTCTTGCGCAGGGCGGCAGCCGTGGCTTCGTGCTGCAGCGTGGCCTCTTCCAGGTCACGGCGCATCTTCTGGAATTCTGCCTCGCGCTTCTTGTTCATCTCCACCTGAGCTGCTGTGGCCCCTCCTGCTTCTTCCAGGCGCTCGCTGATCTCCTCCAGCTCCCTGGACAGGTCAGCCCGATGCTTCTCTGCTTTAGCACGAGAGGTTCGCTCTGCCTCAATTTCCTCCTCCAGCTCCTCAATGCGGGCCTGCACAACACCAGGGGCCCGTCACACACCCGTGCCCTCCTCCTGCCTCAGCTGAGCCTGAGCAAGGGAGGGGAAGGAACAGAGACTTGCCTGCAGCTCCTTGATCTTTTTCTGAAATTGGATGCCTAGAAGCTGCTCATCCTCGATCTTGCTCTGGATCTGGCTGATTTCAAAGTCTTTCCTTTGGGTCAAGTGAACCGTGTTAGAGCTCAAAGAAAAAAGACAAATGCTGCAGCCCAGCCCTCAGGTGCCCCAGAGCCACACTTACTTCTTCAGTTTCTCATCCAGCTGCTGCTTATCATTCTCCAAATCCATGATGCTGTCCTGGGCCAGCTTCAGGTCTCCTTCCAGTTTCCTCTTGGCTCTCTCCAGGTCCATGCGCAGTTTCTTCTCTTGCTCCAGGGACCCTTCCAGCTAAACACAACAGCACCATCAGGCCTCTACCTGCCAGCTCAGGCTCCATACCTGTCCTGTTCCTGCTCCATGTTTGTGTGCTTACATCATCCACTTGCTGTTCCAGCTTGATCTTGGCTTTGGTCAGAGTATTGACTTTGTCCTCCTCTGCCTGCAGGTCATCCAGGGTCTGCTGATGGGCCTCTTGGAGGGCTTTCTTCTCTTTTGTCAACTTCACAATGGTCTCGTCCAGGGCTGCCATCTCCTCAGTCAGGTTTTTCACCTTTGAGAAGAAAGGAGCAAGCACAGATAGAAAATGGTGTTTAAAAACCTTATAACAAGAGTAGTCTTTTCCAGAGTGTGAGTGACTGGTTCTGCCTCATACCTTGTTTTCAGTGGCGTGCTTTTCCTTCTCCACCTTGGCCAGTGTTAGCTCAAGGTCATCAATATCTTTCTTCAGCTCTGAACATTCATCTTCCAGTTTCCTCTTTTTGGCTGTCAACTCAGCATTAATTTCCTCTTCATCCTCTGCCCTTTCAGTCACTTCTTTAACTTTGGCTTCCAGCTGGATTTTGGTTTTGATGAGCTGATCACACCTTTCCTCAGCATCAGCCAAAGCATCAGCTTCCTGGTAGGGGGATACCATTTTTAGGGATATGCTTTCTGAGGGAATATTGAGATACTTAACCTTCACAGTACAGGGCCTTGGATAGCATTTTTGTAGTTTAAAATTTGATTCATGTTCCAATAGAATGATATATATAATAAAGAATTTATTTTATATTGTTAGTTTTGAAACAGCCATTATTAAAAGCTAAAGCCAAATAAAATTCTTTTCAATCTACCTGAAGACATGAGTATTATTTATTTGTCCGGGGTATAAAATCCAATATTTCTCATAATATCAAACATTGTATCAAAGTGCATAATCATAAGAATAGCCCAGCATACCTTAGGAAAGTGTCACCCAGGTAATACTTTGACTACAGATACCTCACAGTCCTTACAGAAGCTAGTTATACCTTTGAGAGCACCACTGAAAGAATTATAATTGAACTGAATTATATTGTAGTTTCTGTGTGGTTTGAAAATGTACTTGTAAATATCAACCTGATAGTCACAGTAGAATTAGGATAAAGCCCACTAGTGGTACTCACAGCCTGCACTTGGAGCTGCAGGTCATTTTTCTCCTGCACTAGTTTCACCATTTTCTCTTCAAGCTCCTTCCGCTTTGCCTCAGACTTTGCAAGCTCTTCCTTGGTTTTCTCAAACTCTTGTTTCATGTTGGCCATTTCCTTCTCAGACTCTGCACTCTTCAGCAAGGGTTTGATCTTGAAGAACAGCTTCATCCATGGCCAGTGTTTGACATTCATGAATGCACGAATGTTGTATTGGATACAGAAGATGGACTCCCTGAAAGATAAGTCAAATAAATGTTCAATATTTACACCATGATGACACAATAAGCCAAGTGCAGTAAACCTGATTTGAAGAAAAGTCTACCTCCTCTCCACCATTCTCTGGTACTCCACTCTCATCAGGAAGCCCCTGCACCTGGCCTGGGTGCGGGTGATGAGCTGTGCCAGCTTCTCATCCCTCATCTCTTCCAAGAGGCCCACCAGCCCAGCTTTGAAGAACACCTTAGGTAAGAACATGAAAACAGGTGCATTGTCTGTACTTGTTTAACATAACCTGATACCCTGCCCCCCATGACAAACACTGTGGAAGTTAAAAGCAAAACCACAAAGAATATGTGTATTGCCAGACACTTTTTTGTAACTCCAAGCTTCTGGTTACTTGCAGTAGAGGAACTATAATAGCCAGACTTTTTTATTATTTTTATTCACTCTTGATTCTTTTATTCTACAATTTTGTCTTAACTTTTTGCCTTAACCCTTAATTAAATCATCCTATGACCGTGAATTTAAGTTTATTCAAGTGTTGAGTAATCAAGAATCTGATTGATTTATTTTACACAATTTCTTATACCCCATTGGATCATTTCATTGGATACTATCTGCAGTATCTTCATATCAGTATCAAACCATGCAAACCAAAACCACATAGCACTTGAAGCAAACAAATTTTTACCTTAGTGTGACCAAATTTGTATTGAGTATGGTCTATATCAATTGATCCAAGAAGCTTCTCACAAGCCTTCTTGCTGTCAATGAACTGTCCCTCTGGGATAGCACTGGCATTTAATACTTTATATCTGAGGAAGAAGATGGAAGAATGTGCTTTGAACTCCAGAATGTTAAGGGTCTTTTCCAACCTAAGTGATTCTATGAATATGAAGAGGTCAGATGGCAGGTACATAGCAAAAAAAGTCTTAAGAACTGTTGAGCACAAACAGCCCTTGTTAAACTGAAACTTTAGAGAAGGCTTTAGGCACAGGAGGGGAAGGATAAATTTCAAAAGCTATTTAAGATGGACAAGGTGATCCAGTAAGAGGATGAAGTCTGACCTCTGTTTAAAATCTGCATACAGGACTCTGTTGGGGAATCCTTTCCTGCAAATCCTGATCCCTTCCAGCACGCCGTTACAGCGCAGCTGATGCAGCACCAGCTCGTGCTCCATGGCACCTGGCAATGCAGAGCACAAATACATGCCATGTTCTGTAACACAAAGGGGAAGAGCTGCACTGCACTGCAAATCTTCAATAATATGTAAGTGTCTTACCAGGTGTTTTAGTTTCATTTGGAATGATGCACCGTACAAAATGGGGGTGGGTGCTTCTCAAGTTGGTCATCAGCTTGTTTAAATTCTCCTGGGAAAGTCATTAAGAAAAGCTGATATTAGCAAATGCAATTTCTGCTGTAAGAATCAAGTCCTCTGAAATGAGATACTATACAAAAATTAGCAGAACCCTGAACTCAAGCTCTCTGCACTAGTTTTTAAAGTTCTTCTGAGTAATGTGTAGGATAGACTGTACTCTTAAACATACAATTTTAACAGATTTCACTGACTCTAGTGGAATGCCTTCATTTGAAAAGATATCCATCTTCCACTGGATGTACCCAGAGAGATAAAGCAGTACCCTTACGAGGCAGTGTGAAGCATTCTGCAGCAGGCATTTAGGTTGGATCATATGGCACACTACATAGATCCTTTGTGTTTTCCCTAGTGAAACAAAAAGTGACAAAACCAACAAGCTGAGTTTTAAATGTCTAGCTTATACATTTATCTTGTAGGTTAAGGTGAGATGAATCCCAGCCTTAAACAAATAGGAAAGCTGTGCATTCAGTGAAATGAAGTATGAGTTGATTTGATTTATTCCTAGCAGAACATCACCCAAGAACTTTAGAATCTTTTACCAGAACCAAGCCAAAACAAGACTATCCATAGTAATTGGTGAGTTTACTCCTCATCTTAGGAAGAAATAGTGAATTTTCTACTGTACCCTAAAAAGAGCTGAGACAGTCTGGAAAGAGGAACCCTTCTTCTTGGCACCTTTCTTGCCAGCACCAGCACTCGCCTCAGCTAAATTGAAAATAAATAAAACGGATCTTAGATTATTTTTTGTTTTGCCTTCTTTGATTCATTTTTGCAAGCTGAAAATACTGTACATCACTGAAAATATGGAATTCAAAGAACCAACCTGCATCTGCTCCACCATAGTTGGCAAAGAGTAAAGCCAAGGTCTTCACAGATGATTTCTGGTACAGCCCAATGACAGTTTCATTCAGAGGGTCCTTGTTCTTCTCCAGCCACCCAGTGATGTTGTAGTCCACTGTTCCAGCGTAGTGCACCAGGGAGAAGTGGGCCTCAACCTTGCCTTTGGTAGGTTTTGGCTTCTGGAAGTTGCTGGACTTGCCCAGGTGCTGGTCATAGAGCTTGTTCTTGAAAGAGGTGTCAGTTGCCTTGGGGAACATGCACTCCTCTTCCAGGATGGAGAAGATGCCCATGGGCTGGGAGAAATCACAAAGGAGACTGATTGTTATTTATGATTTTTTCCTAATGGAACATAGACTGAAATACACATCAGAAAATGTTATTATTTAATTCCATTTTCATCTAGAAAGTGGGATTGATCACATGGATACTTATATGTTTTAACACAAAATTACTCAAAAATATAAATTAATTTTTTTATGTTGAAAATGTGCTTTGTAAAATCAGAGCACTACTTTCTTGTTAAGTGGAGCTCAGAGCACACAAGATGTGTTGGACAAGTTGAACATGAGCCAACAGTACACCATTGCAGCAGAGCCACCAACTCATCTTTGGCTACACTGTGCTGCTAACAGCTCCAGGGAGTTGATCCTTTGCCTCTACTCAGCTCTGAGAAGAAACATCTGGAGTGCTGTTCCAGCTCTTGGCTACCCAGCACAAGAGAAACAGGAACATAGAAAATCGCTTTGGAAAAATGAGACCAAGTAATTACAGAGATTCCATGCATGTAACTGATTTGAACAGGAGGGATACCTTCTCAATGAGCTCAATGCAGGCAGCCAGGTCCATGCCAAAATCAATGAATGTCCATTCAATCCCCTCCTTCTTGTACTCCTCCTGCTCCAGCACAAACATGTGGTGGTTGAAGAACTGTTGCAGTTTCTCATTGGTGAAGTTGATGCACAGCTGCTCAAAGCTGTTGAACTGAAAATAAAATAAGAAAGATGCATATTTGAAGACGCAGCAATAATTGCAAGACCTCATCTTTTAAAATTAAGGAGTGGAGTTAACTTGACTGTCCATGCAATTCTTCATCTGTTTTATAACATTATGAAAAAGAGAAAATAATCAAATTAATTGTCCACAAGGAATTTTTTTTCATTGACAAAATTTAAATTATAAATTATAAATCCTGTTTAAAATGGGTCCAAGTTACAGGGAGAAAAAACCCAAGCTTAGGATTATCATGATTACATATTTTTATACTGTGTTATCCTTGATCATATAAACAATGAACTTTTTTGATTGGACCGTTTGTACCTTTGATTTTGCCCACCTTTAAATAGCACAAGTCTTTTGAAAGGTCATTTTTTTTTTACTTAAAAAAGACAAATAGCAATAACCATGTGATGATATTATGTTTTCTTTAAAAATGTGTCTCATATTTATCATAGCATTCAGTTGTCACTTCCAAATAGCTCTTACCAAATCTTACTTACATCAAAGATCTCAAAGCCAGCAATGTCCAGGACACCAATGAAGTACTGCCTGGGCTGCTTGGTGTCCAGCTGTTCGTTGATGCGAACAACCATCCACAGGAACATTCTCTCATAGAGTGCCTTTGCCAGGGCACCCACAGCATTGTGCACCTACAGGAAATAATAGTATCTGGAGTTAGAATACAGGGCAGAGGAGAATTAAAAAGATATTCATTCTACACATGGTTACACATTACAACATGTTTCTTACCTGCTGTGCTGTTTGGCCCTTGGTCACGTATTCATTCCCCACCTTGACTCGAGGGTAGCAGAGGGCCTTGAGCATGTCAGCTGAGTTCAAACCCATCAGGTAGGCAGCCTTGTCAGCAACTGAAAAGCCATAGGAGAGGAAAAAGGAAGAATTTGATGTCCAATAGGCTTTGAATCCTGGAGATTTCCTTAAAGGCTGAAGGTTTCAGATTTCTGCTCTTTGAAAATTGTTGATAGATTCTTGTAGAGGGAATCTTTGTATCATCACACTTGCCATTATGCATATTGAGCTTTTCTAAAAGGATTTCTGTTTGGAATTCCTCACTGCAGCATGTAGCAAGCAATGAAGTTTTCAGAAATCTCCTGGCACAAAACTGAAAACTGAAAACTTGCTAGTCTGTGTGCAGTATGTACACAGCTCAGGAGCTGCAGTGACAACAGTCAGGTACTGATCTACATTCAGGTGATCAAAACCACAAAATAGTTAGAGTGGAACACAGAGACAATATCTCTGTTCTCCTTCACATCCAGAAAAAACTAAGCTTTTGTTTCTTATGTTCAATAAAACTCACTGGGCTTCATCCTGTTACTAGTGGTGCTTCCCACATGCCTTGTCCTTTAAAAAGAGGAAGCATTGCTCACAGAACTGAAGACAGGGGTTGTAGGCCCTGTGCCAAAAAAGGAAAGGAATGAAATAATACCTCTCACAGCTGACTTCCCTGAGCATCTGATAGGTGAAGGTGCATAGGAACATGGTTCCCTATCATGTTGGAACTGAATCATTGGGCTGTTACACAATTGCAAGCCATGTTCCAGCAAAGGTGTGACTAAAGAAACATCCGTATCTCCTGACTTCTTGAAAGAGTATGAAGACCAGTTTAAAGTACTCATTGTTCATAGCGTTCATAGGAACTCAATGTACTGAGGACAAGGGACAGCTGTTTTTTTCCTGGGTGATTGTTTTCCTTGGGACCTAAAGTCCCAAATGATCAACTCTTGCTGTCTTCCATATATGTAGTGGCTTACAGAGGATTAATTATTGAGTTTGATAATACCTTCTGTGCCTTCAGGCTCTGCTTGCTCCTCTCTTGGTTTCTGCTTGAACTTCAGATTCCCATAGTGCATGACAGCCCCTGTCAGCTTGTAGATGGCTGTCTTTTCATCAGGAGTGAAGCCCAGGATGTCAATGGCACTCTGGTAATACAATGAACAAAGTGAAATATTTGCATGTTACCAGATGTATCACCTATTGACCTGGTCTGTGTATTACTTACATCTGTCGCCATCAACTCCTCCTTGTCATCAATGCTGGGGACAGTGATCTCACCTTGACTCACAAAAGGGTAGTCAAATGGGTTGGTGGTGATGAGGAGCATTTCTGAAAGCAAATGTATTCGTTGATTACATTTAATTAATCTTGTAATATAGTTGAACATTGCTCAGAGATTTTCTTCTCAAAAGCTCAGTGATGTCTCCTACCAATTAGCTCTGGCTTCTTGTTGGACATGATCTGATAAAAGATGTGGTAGCTCCTTTCCGCCTTGAGCTGGAAAGTGACCCTGGACTTCTCCAGCAGATCTGGCAAGGATGGTAGGACACAGTCAAGCACAAGAAGTGGGGAAGGCTGGAGGGAAGGAGATCAGGCCAGAAGGGTGTCTTACATGTTTCAATGTCAGCAGAAGCCAGTTTGCCTGTGGCCCCAAAATGGATTCTGATGAATTTGCCCTGTTAAGCAGAAGCAGCAGCAGGTCAGCCTGGATGTGCTCTGCTGACGTCTCCTTTGCATGAAGAACTGCTCAGGCATTGTGTGTTGCCATGAGAGGGAGAGATCTTATGCAAAGCAAGAACTCACAAAGCGTGAGGAGTTGTCGTTCCTCACGGTCTTGGCGTTTCCAAAGGCCTCCAGCAGTGGGTTGGCGCTGATGATTTGATCCTCAAGCGTTCCCTGCAGGGACATAATTATTCAGTAACTGTGTTTAGCTGACAGGGCAATGACAGGCCAAGAGTTCAGTCTGTTCTTCCTGACTCACCTGCATTTTGCCTGATGACTTCTCCTCTTTCTTCTTCTCTCCACTGGCTGCAATTGTTGCAAAGTACTGGATGACACGCTTTGTGTTCACAGTCTTCCCAGCACCGGATTCTCCGCTGCCAAAGCCAAGAGAGAAGCAGAGGGTGCGTGGTCAGGCAGGAGGCCCCTGGCACCGGGCAGCCCCTCAGGGACGCGCACAGGGACTGTACGTACGTGATCAGGATGGACTGGTTCTCCCGATCTGTGAAAGTGGAACAATGAAAGATATGTTAGCAGCTGACCTGGATAATGCTAAGCTGAATGAGAAGTAAAACTGCAAACCAAAGTTGGGAATTCTTAGGAAAGTCCAAGACTACACAATTCCCTTCTACGTCCTAGCAGTATTAAGCATAAGCCCAAATGGACACACTGAACAGTCAGAAGCATCCAGACCTGAGACAAGCTATGTATCACTTGCCCTTCATATAATTTTCCTCAAGAAATGAAACCAAAGTACCTACCCAAGTTCAAAATACAAGAAAAATAACTTTTTCTTTCTTAAAAGTGAAAAAATTTGGAAAACTGAGTCAAGTACCATTTCTGCAGTAAGAGAGTGTAGAATTTTGTACAACAATGTACAAATAATTCACTATGGTAAATTCACTTGAAATTGTTTGCTACATAAATTGACCAAATTCACAGTCATGCTCCCTACTGGCTCCAGTGATTTTGTCACATGCTCCAGTGAGATCAGTAGGGCTTTTTTTGTTCGATTGCTGTGAGGGAGGTCAAGCACTCACCAGTCAGCATGAACTGATAGGCGTTGTCAGAGATGGAGAAGATGTGTGGAGGGGCCTCCTGGCGCTTCTTGCCTCGGTAGGCCAACACCACCTCGGGGTTGTACACCGGCAGCCACTTGTAGGGGTTGACAGTGACGCAGAAGAGACCCGAGTAGGTCTGGGAGGAAGGGACACAGCACGTTGGCTTCCCCTGAGCCTGGCCCAGCAGTTGCTGAGGCTGCCCAAAGGAAGCTGCTGCTGCCACTTACGTAGATCATCCAGGCTGCGTAACGCTCTTTGAGGTTGTACAGCACAGCGGGTTCGTGCAGGTGGGTCATCATGGCCATGTCCTCGATTTTGTCATACTTGGGAGGGTTCATGGAGAAGATTTGATCTTCCTTCACGGTCAGGGTCTGCCAAGGAAACAACAGATCCACATGTGTCAGCTAAGAACCCAGTGAGGGAAGCAATTGTCTTTCAGCCTTGTTTTTGACTCACCTCTCCTGCTTCAGTCTTGACAGTGACTTTTCCTGATTCCCTGCTTGTGATTGTCCCTTTGACAAAGGATTCTTTGGGATGAGCCACAAAGACAGATGACTTGGCATCAAAAGGTTTGTTCTGGGCTGCAATTCTCTCCTTTTCCGATTTTCGGAGGTAAGGAGCGGCCTCCCCAAAGATGGCCATCTCAGCATCTCCGGAGGCCATGTCTGCACCTTACTGAGGATATATCAGCAGATAACTCTGAGGAGAAAAAGTATGGTACTGATTATTTATTCTGTAAGATTTGGGAAAATTTTATCCTGTGCCTTGGTGTCTCTTCATACTCAGGCTATTTGAACATGAGATAACTAGAAACTTAATTTTATCTCAAAAAAAGAGGCTTTCATAGATGTAGTCTAGGTCTTCAAATGTTCATTGATGACCTTTTCAGAACTGTGGACTTGGTGCTTTAAGGATACTGTGCCTGTAAGACAAAAGTGAATTTGTTGAACAAGTTTCACTAAGACATCATTATTAGGAATGGAAATAGAAGAAATTGTTAAAAGGATGAACTACTGAAAAAGTGTAGTGTAGGTGGCCTACAGTCTTGGAAAATAATGAATCTGTGGAACATTTACCTATTTAATGGTAATGGAAAGGAGGTGGGTAATTAATAATTTTTTCTAATGAAGTTCTCCACAAAAAAAAAAAAAAAAAAAAAAAAAAAGAAAAAAAAAGTGCAGGCTTTGTGACCTTTTCATATTCTGCCACAATTAATTTGCTCTATGTATTTGTCACCCTTCACTACAATACCTAAATAATTTCAGCTCTAAAGTCCAAAGTTCTGACTTAGGTGAAATAAAATTCCATCACTGAAATTGGAATTTCCAAGGCTATATTAAGATCTCTAATAAATACGTACTGACAAAATCTAGGAACACACAAGTTCTGAAAAGATTTTTTTAAAAAGTATTTCTTCCAATTATTTATTAAAAACCTAGGGACCTAAATTCAGCCAACTGCACTTAAAAATCCTCTAGCTAGTTTAGTAAATTTATTCCCTCTTTATTACTTAAGTAATAAATATATTTTTTGTCAGGAGTAAGAAATGGATATCTGTTATAGCTGAGAATTCTGGCACTCTACAAAGGTGATTAGAAGGTCTGTATGTTCAGATGATTTAATAATTCATATATTCTTAAGCAGAATACAGGATTTTGCAATTTTTCCTGCTGTGCTTAACTGGTCCCTTTCTCCTCCTGCCGTAGCAAAGATGGGAAGGCAGCACACCTTGATTCATGTAAGGTCAGTTAAGCAGGAGAATATCCCCATGGGGAATTGCTATTCTGTCATCAGTGCTCAGAGGCTTCAAACACAGCCTTGGGCACCCTCACCACTTTTTACTGCAATCCCACCAGGTTTGCATATAGGGTGAACCAGTGAACCTTCCTAACACCCCACCCAAAAGGATCTATCTCTGCCCCTAGGAATTAGTAAATCAGATTCTTACCTCTCGTGACACCAGCTGTGTGGCTTCTGGACTGGCAGCTGGTCAGTACTGTAAAACAGAAATGACAGTTCCAAATTGCTGCTTCACAAAAATCAGGAGTGAAAACATGCAGGTGCCTTGAAAACAGATTTATAATGGAGTTCCCTCCTGAACAGGAGCACCAGAGGCAGCAGGAATGTGGTGGCACATTAGGCTGCCATCCCTTCCTGCCAGCCTGCAGACCCCATCCTCTTACCTTGGAGCTTTCTGTGGAGCCAGGGCAGACGTGGTGCAGGGACGTTTTATACGATCTCGCCTGCAGATGCTACAGATGCCTACTCTTTCTTCGGTCAAAAATATTTTGGCAAACCCTCTTTGGTAAAGCATTGTCTGGCAAACTGAACTAAGGGCATAATTGTCATTTGACATGACTAGATATAATTAGAAAATTTTGATGTCTTAGTGGCTGTATGAATACATCTCCTATAAACAATCTTCCAAGGGTGTTAAGGAGAGAATCTGGACTAGTCAAAGCACTTAAAGAACTTGGATTCAGGACTTATGGATTTTATTGCTGGCTTTCCCACCGACTCACTGCACGTCCTGGGATGGATTGCTTGGTATGTCTGTGCTGTAGCTGAGTATCACAATAGATAAAACAGGATGTTAAAAGATAAATTAGCATTATTAAAACTTTTTGTCAGTTTTGTTACTTTAACCCTGAAAGCAGAAGTGCAGATGTATGAGAGGTGAGGAGGGTGACATGCACAGCAGGGTGGTCAGCCAAACACTGCAGCAGGGAGAGGTTGGGTTCTACCTGGGCTTTTAAGTGGATGGGTCTGACAGTTGTGAGGCAGCTTTAGGGGTATCAAGAAGAGTGCACATACACACAGAGGCATGTGCCTGTGTGCCTCTTTGCACACATTTCAGATTGCAAATAAGTGGGAGATTCTCTAAAAACTGTTCTTGTGAACCCTGTCATGGGTTATACCTGCTGAGACTCCTGATCTGCAGGTTAGTGCCAGTGAGCAAGATGCTCCCTGCTTTTACTGGCAAATTAACTTATCCTTAACCAGTGCCTGTAACCTGAGGAAGAATAACTGATTTGAAATGCCTTCTAACTGAAACCAGCACACCTACTTACAAATGGTAGAAAACTCCTCTTTTCAGTAATACCTATACAAAAAATTGGATGTATGCACAAACACATCATGTCAGCATGCAGTCCCACTTGCTCTCTACCTGATACATCCTCAGTCCAGCACTTCCATTTCATTACAAATATCTTGCACACTTAGTCCAAAACACCACGGGTATACCAGAGCACTGGGGGTGGACAATGCTGATGGAGAGAGGGGAAGGGCATTCATTGGTGGTGCTGCAGAGACTGGTCTTGTTTTAGGAATAGAGCACAGACATGTGAGCTGATTTAAATCCTGTCAGATTTAGGCTGAGCTACTTAACACCTTCTTTGCCTCAGTCATCAACAGAAAGAGTGGTTATCCTCAGGGAAACCAGCCCCTTAAGCTGTTAGAGGAGCAGAATGCACTCCCTGCAATCCAGGAGGAATTAATCAGTGACCTGCTGAGCTTAGACACTCACAAGTCTAGAGGCCAGACAGGATTCACCTGAGGCCACTGAGGGACCTGTGGGAAGAATTTGCCCAGCCACTCTCCATCATTTATCATCATTCCTGGCAAACTAGGACTTTCCCTATAACCAGGTGTGAGAGACTGGAAAGATCGATGTCCTGAGACGCAGGTGTGTGGGGGAAAGGCAGGTCAGACCCTCCCTGGTGAGGCAGTGCACTTCCCCACACCCCACCCAGAGCCATGATTCTATGATTCTACAGCTGAGAGTGCTGGGGTAGATCACCTGACTTTGGGGACATTGCCCTTCCAGTGGCCAACAACAAAGCCATTCTACTCAGAGAGCTCTTCTGGGTTTTTGCTATTGTGCTGTGCAGGATGTGGACCCAGCTATGCAAGAGGCAGGAGCGAGGCACACAGCCAGGTAGCTCTGGGCAGGCAGCCAAGGGAAGGTCTGGTTTGAATGGGAAGGAGTCTGTGACTTGAGGTGTCTCCAGGTATTGACGCTCACCAGTGATTTGGGGATTGAATTTAGTGTCAGTAGGTCCCCATAGTCCAGTAGTAGAACATAAAATCTTTTTCTGAAAATGGTCCAAATCTCAGAAAAGAGTTATTGTAGCCAGGACAGCTGTTATTATGGTCGATGGTAAAGAGGCAGGAAGGGCCTCTGCCTGGGTTCCTCCAGAGATGTTTATTTCAGCCACATGCATGGATAGTCCAGGGTCAAGGACAGAGGCAGAGGCCCCATGCTGAGGGTCCAGGTTTAAGTACGGGGGTGATCAGGGCAGGGAGAGCAACAGGAACCAGTTATCAGGGACATGGGGGCAGTGCAAAGGTGGGGTTAGGATGTGGCAGCCAATGGGGAAATAGGGTGGGAGTGTCTGAAAGACTGAGGGACAGAGAGGGGGCACAGAGTGATGGGGGAACACAACAGGGTTGCATTGGCATAACAGAACCGAGTGTCCTGTGAGAGAAGCCTCTTGTGTCTCCCTATTTAGGGAATGCCTTTCAGGGTCTCCGCAGAGGGTTGTGAAGTAGAACGCAGCAATGAAAGAGATTCTTTAATTCAGATGGCTTTTGAATATCTCCAAAGACAGAGATTTCCCAATAGTTCTGGGAAACTTGTGCCAGTGCTCAGTCACCCTTACAGGAAAAAAATATTCCCAGATTTTCACAGGGTGGAAATCAGTGTGTCAGACTCTGCCCATTGCCTCTTGTCTTGTCAGTGGGCACCACTGGTTCCATGCTCTGTGCATCTCCAGGTATTTATATCCATGGATACAATTCACCTGATCATTCTCTTCTCCAGGCTGGACAGTCTCTGCTCTTTCAGCCTTCCCTTATGAACGAGATGCTTCAGTCTCTCATTCATCTTACTGGCCCTTTTCTGAAGCCTCTTCAGTAGCTCTGTATCTCTTTTATACTGGTGAGCTCAGCACTGGACATCACTGCATGTGTGGCCTCAGCGCTGAATTAAGGGCAAGCATCACTTCCCTCTACCTGCTGCAACACTCCTAATGCAGACACCATTCACCTTCTTCACAGAAAGGACTCATTGCTGGCTCATGTTCAACTTGCTGTCCTCCAGGATCCCCAGGTTCTTTTTTTGCAAAGCTGATTTTCACCTGGTCAGCACCCAGCATATACTGGTGCCTGGGCTTGTTCCTCTCCAGGTTCAGGGCTTTGCACTTGCTTTGTGTTATCGAGTCCCAGATTCAGCTCAGGGTTTTGCCTCACCAGTACTCAGCTGCACACTGTCCTTAACACAGAAAACAATGTTAAATGGGCCTTGGCAATTGTAGAATCACAGAGACTCAAATCTTACCACTGTGTTTATCTGTACTGCTAAATAAGTGATAAAAAGAAGAGAAAATGTTAAAGCATCAACTACTTTCACTTGAAAGTTCTAAATTAATTTTTTTTTCCTCTTTTGCAGAAAACAAAAACTACTCTTTCAGTGTTTTGAGTGGTTGTTTTTAAATATTGTTTTGAAGGAAATTAGGGCTAAAGCAGTGGCAGCTGTAAGATCATACGTTGCATACGTTGTGAATATAATAGTGTATGAACTCTCAGTCAGTGTTTACTGGGGAAAGACACTGCGTTTGTGGAGGCTGGAAGAGGAGACAAGAGCAAGTGCAAAAAAAAGGTTGGGCAAATAACCCAGCATTCCGTGTTGTAGTGTGACATAAAGCTCATGAAAAGTGAAATGTTTGGTCAGCTGTCATAAGCATCCCTGGAAAGCAATCTAAACTACTGAGCATCTGCTTTAAATTTGGTTTAATTTATACACTCTTCTCTTTTACCAAGGTATCATTTAAATGACACTGGTATAGTGGTTTCTTACAAAGAAATGGTCTCTAATCTGAAACTGATGATTCAGATTTCACTGTAATTTCACTCCCTAAATCCCAAAAAATTACTTCAGGGGAAACTTTGCCATGTTTCCTCTATCCAGGCACAGCAAGGAGAAATCTGTCCAGGAAGGAAAAGGAATCTGTTGAAAGAAGTGCAAGCACCTCAAAGCAAAAAAAAAAAAAAAAAAAAAA
>VXBU01014496.1:16439-54817 GCA_013400315.1 Bombycilla garrulus
AAACAAGCAATGTTTCATGGGAACTGTTAATATTCCATCAATTATATTTCCATCTCTGCAGGATGAACTTCACTGGGACCAGAAGCAAACCACAGCAGAAATAAATGAGAAGAGGCAGGCTGGAAGGCATCTCTGGATACAGACTGTGCTGCACAGCAATGCAATGTCGTCAAGGTGCACATTCCCTAGGGAGGAGAAAGGATTTAGTCATGCTGAAAATAAATCCTTCTTGAGACACTGATCAGACAGCTGCTCCCTTTCTGCAAGGGCCTAAGATGTGTCTTTCTATGTGTATCTTCTCTCCATCCCAGCAGTCAACTGAGAGATAAGGAGTGAGAAGGCACTTTTCAGCCAGGCAGCAGCCAGGCTGGGGAGGGCAAGGGGAAGTCCCTGCAGGTGCTGTGTGTTGGCCACTGGGAACCTCCCCCTCCTGCCTGTTCAGTCTCATCAAGCTCATGAACTGGAAACACAAGAATGGCCTGTATGGGCGGAGGTTTTGCAGTAGGAAAAGGAATGTTTCTTTGTTGTCTTTACCCTGGGAGCTACTCTCCAGCTATGTGCTCTGTGGTTCCCTAAGACACATGGCTCTCCTGATCCCTCTGGCTGGGGAAGTCTCCAGGTGTCCCCTCTGGCTGGGGAAGTCTTCAGGTGGCCGCTCCTGTGCAGCTGAAGCCGTGGCCATCAGTGATATCTTTGATTTCACTTCATTCAATTAACAGACAGTTAATTCCATTCCACTTGCCAAAGCATATCCCTCCAGAACACCAAATCCATAATACTGCTTCTCATGAACATCAGCTGAAATATCCTCAGCAGCAGCAGCAGGCTTTGGTTACTTTCAGTCCTCGAAGAGCAGTGTGACCTGCAGGCAGTCAGAGATCTGTGGAGCTCACTGGGGCAGCAAAATGCATCACATCACACCAGGAAGGAGCTCTGCCAGATGAGGAGCAGCAGGGCAGATAGAGTACAGGAGATTCTTCTCATTACCACAGGCTGGACATATTCTCAGTGGTAGCTGTATGCTAGTAAGCATTTCTCCAGGTCCATCACAGTAATTTAGGGATGTGGTCCAAACTTTTTTTTTTTCATTCTGAGTTGCCAGGCATGATTTTTCAGAAATACGTATATGATGCAGCACTAACATTACTTCTGTGGGTTATTTCTGACAATAATATAACACTGAAGGAAATAAGATTGTATGACATCCCTTACCATGTCAGGGGAATTAAGTGAGATTTGAAGTTCTCTTCAACTCAAACCCTTCTTTGATGTGTGTGACTCTCTGAATGACTGTACTGGGTGAGTCCTGAGGAAAAGGCAGACTCTTACACCCAAGACATTTGTCATCACCCCACTCTCCCCAGACATCCAGCCTCTGCATGACATTCCACCTGGGTGGTGAAGCCTTCTAGGGAACAAACCACCTCAAGATGGTGAAAAATGTCATGTGAATCGAGCAAAAATCAAGTAACTTACACATGGGAAATGACAGTGTGTTCTGTGTGTCCCCGCCGTAATAGGAGACAAGCACAAGCACATTCCTGCTATCTCTATATGAAGCCTAAGAAGCCTTTGGCCTTCTCAGGTCTCAGTGACCTATTTGTATCCCCATGTGGAGCCTATAATGGTCATGGGATAGAGCAGACATCCTCTTCAGCAGGGATCCCCTTGCACACCCTGCTAGTGAGCCCTGGGAGGCTGGGGAGAGCTCAGAGCTGCTCAGCTTCTGCTGCAGTAGGAAACCTCCTGCCGTGGGTCAAGAGCCAGGAGAGCAGGCTCAGGAGCCTCACACAGACAGAGGTGTCTCCTTGTGCGTGGGGACAGGTCACTGCAGCTCCTCCTCTGGTGACCAGGTCCCTGATGCCCTGACAAGGAATTGAGATGAGCTCAGGGCTGTGGGGGCACCAGGAATGAGTGGGATCTGTATGAATGTGTTGCTCCTCTGAGCACACTTTACAGCTAAGGGGGAAGAAGGTCAGTCCTGCATGTGGTGGGTCACTACTGGTGATTGCCCTGCTTCAAGAGAATAAACTTTCTGGGTGGCTGGTGCCCAGACCCTGATAAACTGTGGTAGATATTCCATAACATGCAATCTACATACCTCTGTTCATTGTTTACATCCACATTTGATGTGTTATCAACTGTCTCTTAACGCGATATCACACATGGAACAGACTTGGTGACAAGTTGATCTTGGGCATGCTTCTGAAGTTGGGTTCTTCCTAATGACAGTGGGTGAGGCTCAAGAGTGGCACAGCCCAGCTCACAGAGCAGTGGGGAGACAGGTAAAGCAGCAAACTTTCATTTGGGGGTGAGAACTCTCTGTTGAGCATCAGAGTTGTGCTGTTAATCAGACTCCTCCTGTTCCCAGCAAACACCAGCGGAAGAGCTGGCCTGGGAGGTGACATTCAGGATGTCCTTTCTGTCACCCACCACAGCAGCTGAGGAGCTCCTGTTACAGAGCAGAGGAGTGGGGTGGGCAGGCTAAGACGCCTCCGGGTAAGACAAAGTCAAAAGAAGGCAAGTGGCAAAAGGGGGAGGGAAGGAGAACTAGGATTAGGTGCATAATATTAGCACAAGCAGCAACTGTATCCTAAAAAAGATAGCGATGAGGTGGTATCTTCCTCGGTTGGCACTCATTTGGGACAGATGCACAAATCCTACTTCTGGGCAGATTTCAGTGCTGTAAATGGAAATAAACTGGTATGAATTTCTATAAATCTACTCAGTTTAAAAAATAGGCTTTTCAAGACTAAGGCAACCCAGAGGATTACCACAGAATTTTCTGAGTGACACTCACTGTAGTGAAGTTGCAAACAGGATACACAGCAGAATTTTCTAGTGACATTTCTGAACTAACTTGTTCCTTTTGCATCCTTTGGAAGTTTATCAACAGTTTCATTATTTAATATTGGAAGACAGATTCCCTTGTGGGTCAGGCTAAACATTTCTTTAATTGCTGTCTGCATTTATCTCATGTGCCAAGAGAAGAATACAAGTCCCTGCTGCTCCTGAAGGGCAAAGCAGAACAGCTCCAGGGTTTTTTTTCTTGGATGATCCTACATAAAATATATGCCACAGGGTGGGCTCCAAAAGAGTGACAAGCCAGGTCCCTATGGGGTAGGCCACAGCAGCAGCTCAAAACTTGGACCAATCTGTACTACCCCCATCCACTTCCCCTCTACCAGAGACAAAAACAACTCTTGAGGCTGCTGGACCCCAGCCTGAGCTACCTGCCCTGCCTGGGGAGCTGAGGTCTGGCCATGCTGGTGGCTGCCAGGCTCCGCCTGTGAGTAGCCCCTGAATTCTTCAGCCCTCTGGGAAAATCTGGATTTTCACTCTGTCCTCCCAGTACAGCTTGTGTTCCCAAGTTTGGGAAATGTTGCCTGAGTATTTGTTCTCCACAGTGCAGACAACTCTGCTCAGCACTGTGCCTGGGCATGAGTGACGAGCCTTGGACCTTCTCAGCAGAATAAATACAGCAAATTATCTTCAGAACTAAGCTTTACAAAGAATTTCAAAGATGGAGTATGCGTTGGTCATTTGCAGATTATCATTTTAGTGTTTCCCAGAAGTTTCCCCTCAGATTTCTCCTGGCCTTTCCTCCCCAAACCTGTTCTGAGTTGCCGTTTCTTCCACACCCACATCTTCTACCATTTGATTACTTATTTCTTTTCCTTGCACACATCCATCTTGCTTTCCTCCTCCCAGACCCTTTTTGAACTCCTTAGCACTGTTTCAATCCCACCTCAGTTCTGCAGTTACTCTTTCACACTCTCTCTTACCAATTTTTTTTTGCAGCAAGAGTAACAATATATCAAGTTCAGCTGCTCACATGTATTGCATTGGGCCCCAGCTCTATTTGATCTGAACATGTTCAACAGGCTGTTCCTTACTTGGGTGAGAGAGGGGACAAGACTTTCTGTAATGCTGCTGTTTCTGGAGCAAGACCTGCCTCTGCTTTCCTCACCAGAGAAGGGATTCATGAACTGGGCCCTCTTGCTGATCTGCAAAGCAAAAGATGGTATTCTGGGTCCACAGGCATTGCATTAATTTGGTTGGTTTACAAGAGAGGGGATGCCCCACCAACCTCAAGAAGCCCTGACTGACTGCTGGAAGTACCTGGGCAGCTGCTGTGTTGCCCATGGGACAGCAGATCCTATCATGGAATGGCCAAGGCCACAGTGCTGGGCCCCATTCTGGTGTTTAAACTTTCAGCTGGCAATGGAGCTGTGCTGCAGAAAGTCTCTCTGGGGTAAGAATAGCAGCTGCTGCCTTGGGACACAGCACACGTGTCCAGCTCCTCCAGGCAGCACGTTGCACTGCCACATAGAAGGCAGCCTACCCGGCCAGGAATGTCTTCAGGCGCTATTAGTGGAAGCAAATCATCCCCACAAACAGGCACGACCCCGCACAGGAGTCTTAGGAGAGCGGGGCTATTTTGGGCTTTTGACATTGAGGATGAAAGGAGACACATGATGGGCTGATCCTCCTGCTAGGGGCCTCCTCCAAAGCTCCTTTCTGCCTTGTCCCCTCCTCCAGCAATGGCTCTTGTGAAGGCTGAAGTGCAGTTTGGTGTGGCCTTGGAGCACGAGAGGTGAGGGCAGAAGGTGCTGTGAGTTTGCTGGGGGGAGCAGGACCAACCCTCAGTGCCATCAGCAGTGCCAGGCTGTGCCCAGGGCAGGTCCTGCCTGAGGGTGTGCACCTGTCCCTGAGCTCAGGACATGGGGCTGCCTGCTTTATTCTCAACCAAACCCATAAGAGTGAGAGAGTATTGTAAGGCTCCAAACAACTTGCTGAAAGTGTGCATTGAAACACAAATCTTTTGCCTCCAAGAAGGTATTTACTTCTTTCCACCTGAAGCTCTCCATTTCTGAGCGGTTCTTCAGCACCAAGAATGTTTGAAAGGTCCATTTTTCTCTTCCCAGCCATCACAAATCCCCTCCCCAACTTATTCCCGTCCTTTTAACATCCTCTTTCTGGTGCAAATTTCTTTCATTCCACTTTTGTATGTCTCATTTATTTCTGATTAATTGACTTTGCTTTGTGAAAAGTTTCAGATTAAACTGTCAGAGGAAAAATCACCACTTTCCCAGAAGAGTTTTCCGGCTGGATCAGCCAGCCAAGTTGGTCTCCCTTATGACTCCATATTCAGCTGGACTGACAGTAGCAATTTTAGAAGGCAGGAACAAGTGGTCAGGGGACTGAGTGGGTATTGGGTAACTTATAAAGTGCTGCCACTTAATGCAATCCCACACCCTTGGGGGTCAGTCTCATGCTAGCTCCTGGAAGAAGGCCACTTGGCACAGACACAGCCTTTTAAGCCATTCCCATGCACATCCAGTACTCCTGCAGACAAATATCAGCTCAGCCAGCAGACAAGAGCCACAACTCCTCATTCATAGTCAAGTTATTTTTCCAGCAGCCTAATAAGTTACCCTCCTCAGTCTGGCTTTGCCAGCACCTCTGTGCTTGTTGGGCATCCCCTGTGTCTGTAAGAACACAGTACAATGGGTGTGGGCACTGTTCACAGTCCACCCTTGGCTGCTCACTTCAAGGTCAGGCTGGTGATAGAATCAGTCTTTACTCTGTGTTTGGTGCCAGATGCTGTGGTCCAGGCTCCTGTGGATCACCTTGCCTGGTGATGACTGAACCAGGACTTCAGCACATGGTCCATGGTGTGGCAGGCTCTGTGACTGGGATGTTGGACAGGGTTCTGTGCTTCTCTGAGGATCCCCAGCACTGCAGTGCACAAGCTTGTGCTGCTCTGGACCATCATGGCTCAGCACAGGCCAAGCTTCTTTGCAGAAACTCAAGCTGTGAAGGTTCATGCCCCATGGCCATGCATTTCTTTCAATCTGTTTTATTTCTCACTGTATGCAATTGGCAGCACAGGCTTTCCATGGAGCTCCATTGTTACCGGCAGGCCCTGAGCCCAAACCTGCCCTCGTGCTCCCAGGATCCTTCCCCCCAAACCAGACAAACCTCCATACGTGGTGTGTTATGCCAACACAGGCACCACAGTCCTGGGTAGAGTCAGCTGGGGACTCCAGGTGCCAGGTGAGAAAGCCAGATTGGCACCTGGCATTCAGCTAACCCGGTTGTGAGCCAGAGCCAACATAAACCAGAAGTGAATTCCACTTTATGAAATGGGAAAGCACTGCCAGCAGAAAGGAGCTGGTGCAGTGAAGGTAGGGATTATCCTGCTGAGGGCAGAATCTTGCAGGGGCTGCTGTGCTCTGCCCCTGTGCTTTGAGTCTCAAAGAACCAGGGACTGTGTAGCTGGGGCAAGAACAAACAGCAAACTTTGCACCAAAAGGGGGAAAGAGGGCTGGGAGGATTACCTGACAATGCCACGTTGATGCCTGGATACTCTGGAATGAATAATGACAGGCTGGTAAGGGTTACCAGACTTGCCTAGTAGTTAGTAATTGTCTGTTGATTTTGCACAGCTACTCCTGAACAAGTTACGACTGTTTTTCTGCAGGTTCATGAAGTGGAGTATTGCACTGAGTAACCAGTCATTTGACATGGTGGGCTAGGGTCAGTGACATGGCCTAGGAGAACAGCAGGACTTTGGATTGCATCCTGAACCACAGCACTGTGTCATCAGCTGCTGAAGAATGTGCTGCTTCAAGGCTACAGAAGCTGAAACAGAATTCATCCCTTGGGAAAGCAAAAAGCCTGTCAAACCTCTAGGTTTTAAATTCAGGGTAAAATTGGTCAAACTGGTCACAGAAGTAGTAAGACTCAAACCCACGGTTTTGACTATATTAACTTAGTAATAAAATGAGATTCTTGTTTAAACATTCACATTTGGAGCATCTGAAGTTGCAGATATCTATTTTATTGACACTGGTACAGTAGGAGTGACAGAAAATGTTTGTGTTCATAAACAAAGGGAAAATTACTTCCACAGCTGGAGAGATACTTTGTGGAAGTTCTAGTTAGCGCAGAAGAAGCTCATTTTTCAGTTCCTAACACCACCTAGGAAGGAGAGGCTTTGTTTAGTCTACACATGCTGAGATAAGTCTTTTGATCCCTAAAATCATCCATCTCAGTGCAGGGACATCTTTCACTAGACAAGGTTGCTCAGAGTCCCACCCAACCAGAGCCTCAGCATTTCCAATAATGGGGATCCACAGCTTCTCTGGGCAATCTGTGCCAATGTCTCACCTCTCATCATACATATTTCTTCCTTATGGTCAGCATAAACATACCCTGTTTCAGTTTAAAACCATCACCCCTTGCGCTGTCACTGAAAGTCCTTGTAAGGAGTCTTTCACTGTCTTTCTTATAAGATCTGTTTAAGGGGGCTACAATAAATTCTGCCCAGAGCCTTCTCTTCCTCAAGCTGAACAACCCCAACCCACTCAGCTTGTCTTTAAAAGCTCCTTCCTTACTTCCAAATGATGCCTGTACCACTGGCAAGGCACAAATCTTGGCAGCTGGACTCATTTGAGCAAACAGCACACCTTCAGTAAAGCTTACCTTTGTAGCAGGGTCTTCTTGGGCCTTAGCCTGGAGTTTATCTATTTGACTCTCAGCAATGTCTACCCTTTCCAGGGCCTCACCTATCTTATACAGTGCATTTGTCAGTTTGGAAAGATCAATATTGGCTTGTTCACCCTGAAATTGCAAAACAAAAATTTAAAACCATCTGGAAACATGCTGGGGCACAGAGATAACTTTTAAATTGACAGTCTTATGAACTGGTAAATAAGTATTTGCTTCACTTTAGCGACTCACAGCTTCCTCAGCTTGTTTTCTGTAGGATTTGATTTTCATCTGCAGTTCATCTATCACATCTTGTAACCTACTCATGTTCTTCTTTTGTTCTTCACACTGTGGAAAGAGAATGTGCAATTTTATGTCCGTGGGAGACAAAACATCAGAATTGCTTTCTATTTTTACCCACCTGTAAAATGAGTTCTTTGTAACGCCGTTCATATTTGAAGATGTTTCTCATAGCCTCTGAGGACTGTTTCTGCTCTTCCTCCAGTTCAGCTTCTAATCCTCGGATCTGGTGAATTAATCAATAATTGGCTTAAGCCCTCACATAGGACTTGGAGAAGAAAGGTGTTTCTGACACCCATGTTCAGTGCTGGTACCCACCCTGGCCTGCAGCTTCTGGATCTGATTCTTCCCTCCCTTCAGCACCAACTGCTCAGCCTCTTCCAGACGAAGCTGCAGATCCTTCACTGTCTGTTCCAGGTTCTTCTTCATCTTCTCCAGATGAGCACTGTTGTCCTGCTCCTTCTTCAGCTCTTCTGCCATCCTGGCTGCCTTGGAAGGGAGATGACACAAAAAACTGGAAGAATGTGAAAGAACAGCACATACTGTGCACCAGCAGAGGATTAACTCCTGTGTCCTGCTGACCATTCCTGCTGCCCCACTCCCTATTTTAGTTTTTTTTCCATGACATGCTAATAGCAAAACCATGACAGGAAATAGTAGGGAAGAGGATGGGAAAAGTCTGCCTTACTGCACACAGAGCTGGAGTGACAGAAAGAGTAAACATTCTGTCCCACTGCACAGTCCCACTGTGACCTCACTTACAGCTGGGTGCCAGAGCAACCGCAGAGCCTGAGAACAGGGCATGGCACCGCTGAAAGGCTTCCGTGCTCACACATCTGGGGTGTGCTGAGTGCAGTGCTCTAGTGCTTGCCCTGCTACTGCCACAACCTCCTGGAGGGCAGTGCCATAAAGGCACAAAATAGTTTAAAATAATCTATTGTATTTAAGACAAACTAAGATTTATTTTGCTCTCAAACTTTGGATTCCTACACAATATAATCAAGCACTTTGGTGAAATATTAAGTGACATTATAATTAATGTTATATAATTATAAATAATGTAGAAGTCAACAAACTGCTTTGACAGCAAAATATCTGAAAAGGTCTAAATTGAAAATTGTGACCACTAGAAGTTTTATATAAATATATATGTGTATGTGTGTATAATGCACTGAAATGTTTTCATTTTCTTTTATTCAAACAGAATATAAATCATTAAAACACAAGAACACCTCAACATAAGGAAGAGCTTTCCATGAAGGGTGGCAGACATGCCCAGGGAGGGCATGGAGTCTCCCTCTCTGGAGACATTCCAAACCCACCTGGACACATTCCTGTGTCACCTGCTGCAGGAGACCCTTCCTGGACAAAGGGGTTGGAGTAGATGATCTCCAGAGGTTCCTTTCAATCCTAATGATTCTGAGATTCTATTTTTTTTTCTTTTAATGAGCAAGTTGAGAAGTTTTCCTTCTATTTTAATTCCACATAATCTAAGATTTTGGTTTGATCCTCTGCATTAAAAATCATTAGCAGATTGAGTCCCGTGACACATCAGTTCTATTGCCTAGCTGAATTTCACAGGTCTTGCATGGGAGGATTTAGCACCAATTTTGAATGGAAATTTACAATTCTCATTTAAATGTTGTTAAATAGGATTTTGCAAATATAACTATTCAGATACCTTAGTCACTTTCCTAGTATCAATACTGCAGGTTTTCTTTGTGGATTATGTTTTCATGCAGCAGTGAAGAAAGTTATTTTGTTTTCGACTGACTAAATGTGGCTCTAGTTCTTTATGATGGCAACAGCCCCATCTGTCAGCAGGACATGTTCCCTGTTGCTCTAATCCTCCTCGACATGAAGCCTTTTCAACCAGGTCTACAGACCAGTTCCTTGTCCAACATGTGACAAGAGTATTTACATTAACTCCCAGAAGCAATGCCACTGGAAGCCTTGAAAATTCAAAGTGAAAACCACGTAACATCCTTACATCTGTCGTTGCCTTCTTAGCTCTTTCTTCAGCATTTTTTGCTTCATTAGTAACATCTTCTATCTCTGTTTGGAGTTGTGCCATATCAGTTTCAAGCTTCCTCTTTGTATTAAAAAGGCTGGTGTTCTATGAAGAAGAAAGAGAGAGGCTTTGAGTGTCTGTCTTTGGTCTCTTACACACAGAGACCATCAATTACATTTATTCTTCCTCCATCAATCTCTGGGCCTCCCACAAATACATCAGTCTTAGCAAAGTGTGCTGGGTTGAGATTGATTGACATTTTGGTGGGCAGGGAAGTGACCACCCCTGGAAGTGAGGTTTGCTTGTGAATTTCCCCTGGGCCCGGTTGTGGGCCCAATTTTGGGTGAGTGTCGAGGACAGACAGGGGGATGGGCCAATCAAAGGTGAAATACGCCTCTGCAGATACACATTTTGAGACAAAGATTGCCCGGAAATCACTGTCTTGCCTTCCAGCGTTGAACAAGTGCAGAAGGTACAGAGGTGCTCTCCAGCTCCAGCCTGGTCCATCCTCCATGGCCTTACAGGGGGCTGGGCCAGGCCGGGATGGCAGAGCAGGGGGGCCCCTTTTTCTGAGGGAGCTGTCCTGGCAGAGCGGGGGGGATGAGAGAGATAGGAGCCGGCCCGGCAGAGAGGGAAGGAAGGAAGGAAGGAAGGGACTGGCTTCCCCCAGCCCAGATTTCCCGCCCATGTTCTATGGGGGCTGGGTCGCACTGGGCCGGGGGCCCCTTTTATAGGAGCTGAAGAAGGGAGAATGAGAAGAATCACCCCCCCTACCCCACCCCGCTCCTCCAGTCAAGGCTGCCGAGGACATCTTTTGATAAGAACCGGCAGAGGTCCCGGATTTTAACTTTTTCTTGCCCATATGGACTTTTTAAAGCGTTCCTGCTCAAAATGAAAAGAGAACAGCCTGAAGGAGATGTGAGAGACACGGCCTGAGGCCGGATGTCAGGGAAGACAGAAGAGGATCCAAGATGGGAAGGAAGAATGAAGGAGTAGGCCAGCTGGCATGGACTTCTCTTGCAGAGCCATAGAGAATGGACTGAATGCTTTTATAATATGTAGAATGCTTTTAGGGGGATGTTAAGCCTAGTCAGTGGGGAGTGCTGAGGTTGCACTGATCTAATGATACCCCTGGCCCCAGGGATGAGAGGAATCTGTTTCCTAAGATGAAGATGGAACAGATGAAGAGAACTTTTGTTTTGGTCTAGAAAAAGACATTCTTAAACTGTACCCTAATAAGCTGATGCAGCCCATGAGCAGATGTGGGAGATCGGTCTCATGGGAGGTTGCTTCACAGTGGCAAATCCCCGGGCGGGCCATTTGTGAAGTGTGCGGCCAAGAGAGAACTGATATCTTGTGGATGATCTCTATGGTATGCAAGAGGGACTCTGCTCTTCCTGGATAAATTGGGGAATGATTATTCAAAGGGTGGTACTGACTGAAAATCCTAGGGTTTATCTTTTCATGTTGTCAGGGGGAAAGTGAGCAGTTGATGGGGGGAGGATGGATGCTTTGCAAGTTTCATTCTGGTTCCTGTTTTTCCTTCCTTTTTAGTGTTAGTTAATGAAGTTTTTTCTATACTTTAAGTTTGGGTGGCTGTGCTCCTTTTTTGGTCCTATCTCACAGCAGAAATTGAGGAAAATATGTTTTCATGGGTGTACTGGCCCTTGGCTGGTACCAAACCATGACAGTCTTAATTCCCTGACCAGGAATCAAAATTGGTAAATAAAACCATAACACAAAGCAAACTACCTGGGTGTGGAGGAGCTGAACTCTCTCACTTGCATCCAGAAGCTCCTGCTCAGCCAATTTCCTCGAGCGCTCCGTCTGCTCCAGGGCTGCCCGGAGCTCCTCAGCTTCAGCCTGCAGCAGGTTTGCTCTGCGCTCCACCATGGCCACCTGCTCCTTCAGGTCCTCCTGTGTCCTGACAGCATCATCCAAGTGCAGCTGGGCATCCTGTATTTGAAGAGCCAGTTTTGTCCTAATGAGTTTCTTGAATATTGTGCTTTAAAAAAATAAATCAACCAGAAGGTAAAGCAAGACCTTGAGAGCTCCCTGGATGCTGTGCAGGTTCTTCTGTGCCTCTGCAGCCTGGCGGTTGGCATGGCCCAGCTGGATCTCCACTTCATTCAGGTCTCCCTCCATCTTCTTCTTCAGCCTCAGGGCTTCATTCCTGCTCCTGATCTCAGCATCCAAAACACCCTGCATTGTCTCTACAATCCTTTCATGGTTCTTTTTTAGCTGACTGATCTCCTCATCCTTGTCAGCAATCTTTTTGCTGATTTCTGATTTGATCTGAGTCAGTTCTTGGTTGACACCAAGGATCTTGACTTCTTCATGCTCAAGAGCTGCCTTTAAAAGAAAAAGAAGGAAAACAAAGATGAAGGTAAAATTTCAGAGAACATGATTATTGAGGTGGTTACTCAGTGACTTCACAGAACTTCCTAAAGTTTGTGGCAATCAACCTTGCACACAGCTACTGCCAGAAAAGGGAACAGAAAGCAGCTCAGCATGCTTTTTACTATTTACAGTAATATTTAAATTAACTCACCTCTGCCTCCTCCAGAGCTAATTGTGAACCACTTTTTTCTATTTCAGCTTGCTTTTTGGCTTTCTCAAGGTCTCTGATCATTTTGCCATTTGCAGTAATTTGCTCTGTGAGATCAGCTGCTTCCTCTGTGAGAGAAGAATGGCATCAACCAGAGGAGCTGAATTCTATGCTTTGTATGCTTTGTTGTTGCATTCAGCACCCCTTTTGCACACATAACTATGTATACACAAATGTACATGTGTACACAATGGTACACATGTCTAAATATGTACAGATAAAAGCAGACACAACCAACTCATGCAAGCCAACTGGGGCATTGGTGTGGTTTCACAGCCCTCTTTACAGAGAGCCTGGAAGAGCCCTGCACATGTTACATCTACAGATAGGCCAGAAGGATCTAAAACTACAGGTCCTGTCACTGTGTTCAGTGCATCTGTAAAACTCACTTTCAGGGGCTGCTCAGTCTCCCACAGTCACTACCTTTGCCTGGGAATGGCACCTCAACATCTGCAGCAGATGAGAGAGCCAGGACATTTTATTTATTGGCCTAATCACTTTGCAAACATACTTGACAACTTTTGGTAAGACAATGATATTCTGCATTAAGGTGGAGAGCACAGGAAGGACAGGGTGCTGTCACTTGGTGCCCTCCTGCAGACAGGAGTGTGCTCGTGGACTGCACCTTGCTGTGCTTGGTCTGTGAAAGCTAATGGGAAACCAGAACCAAAAACATACGCTGGAGAGCTGAGTTCTCCCGTCTGATTGCTTCAAGCTGATCTAAGGTTTCCTCATAGGCACTTTTCACTTTGAAAAGCTCTGTGTTCAGCGAGCCTACTTCTTTAGAGAGAGCTTCCCGCTCCAGCTGGCTCTCCTCATATTTCCCCTTCCATTCTGTCATGACCTGGAAGACACCATAGAATCATAGAACGCTTTGGGTTGGAAGGGACATCAAAGATCACCTAGCTCCAAATCCCCTGCCATGGGCAGGGACACCTTCCACTACTCCAGGTTGCTCCATGCCCTGTCAACCTGGCCTTGGACACTTCCAGGAATCCAGGGGCAGGCACAGCTTCTCTGCGCACCCTATGCCAGGGTCTTCCCACCCTCACAGGGAAGAAATGCATCCTAATATCCAATCTACTCTCTGTCAGTGTGAAGCCATTCCCCCTTGTCCTGTCACTCCAGGCCCTTTTAAACAGTTTCTCTCCATCTTTCTTGTAGCTCCCTTCAGGCACTTGAAGGCCACAATTAGGTCACCCCAAAGCTTCTCTTCTCTAGGCTGAACAATCCAAATTCTCTCAGCCTTTCCTCATAGAAGAAGCTATTATGTTTCATTTCCTGCTGGTACTGAAAATGTTATTTTATCTGTGACTACGTTTTGTACTAGATAAATAATGCAGTCTCTGAAACCAGGACAAATTCCTACTGCCATGCCTTAGTGGCTTTAGTTAGATTCACCTTGACTTCAGCATTGACTGATGTACAGAGTGTTAGTTTGGCTTTCTGGAAGGTTACACTTGAAAGATACTGTGTTCATTTATGACCTTATCAAAATTCCGCTGTTTCCTGCAAAGGGCAGCTGCTGATGTGTTTGCTCTCTCTATGTCCAGTGTCAGATCCTCCACTTCCCCCTGCAGCTTAAACTTCATCTTCTCCAAGGAGGCACACTTGGAATTCAGCATGTCTGCCTGCTGCCCTGCTTCCTGGAGATGCTGAGAAAGCTTTTTCCTTCAGGCACATAAATAAAACAAGCATATGATTAAAAAAATCATTGCATTATGTGTCTCAATTAAGACTATATGCAAACCTCAAAAAAAAAAAAGTAGGTCTGTGTTCTGCCCAGTTTAGATCTGGACAGCTCCATCTCATCTATTGTGTACTTGGCCTCCTCGAGCTCCTCTGTGCGTTGAAACACGTCCGTCTCGTATTTGGTTCTCCACTGGGCCACTTCACTGTTGGCCTTGGACAGGGCTCGCTGCAGCTCCCCCTTGGCCTCCTGCTGCTCCTCATATTGTTCCCGGAGCAAGTCACAGTCGTGGCGAGCGGACTGCAGGGCGTGGGCCAGGGCGTTCTTGGCCTAAAATTTACCCACAATATCATGTATTTCTCTTAGCTGTGACCAGAAGGAGACTTCGTGATCATGCACATCTGAAATATGATCACTGCAGGGTGGGCAGAAGACAAAGGGCTGAGATTTTGTAAGTGTTCAGGAAGCTGCCTTTACCTGTCACCAACTCTACCACTAGAAAAGACCAAAAGTGATGCTTTCACCTTCGCATACACTGTACCTTGTCTTCCCTGTGGCTACAGAAGCTAAGAAATCACATAGACCATGGCTTTATAATTTAAAAACATGAAAGAATTCACCAAATTAAATCAACTTCCAGCATGCCAGAGTCATCCTTTGCAAAGAACTTACGGCACACAGTGCTTACTGTACATATCCTTCCCTGGACTAATTTTACTGTGTTACACTATTGGCAATACTTACAAACTCCCAAAAGTGTTTTTCAAATGAACTGAGACTCTGATACATTTTGAAACCTTATCAGGTGCTCAGTAGTTCACACTACCTTGATCTCTTCCTCCAGCTGTCTCTTGAGTTCCTCCATTTGTTGTGTAAGTGCCTGCTTGCTTCTGGACAGCTGCAACCTTTTGGTTTCTTTCTCTTTGAGTTGACGGCTTAGTTCACCTATGACAAGAGAAGACAAGTTCTCAATATTGTCCAGGTTAAGCATCCTGAAAACATTCATATATTATAATAATAATAGGTAAGTGGAATCACACAGCACTTTTTACCTTATCAGTTGCTCCCATTATGTACATACATTTACCATTGCACAATACATTTTAATTTTTCAAAATGCTTTTGTTGTTTTTCTTTCTTTATCTAAATTCACCTGATTCCCTAATTCTAACTTTATCCCTTATTACAGTTCTGATCCACTAGATGCTATTTTTTTCCCTGAAGAAAAATGCTTTCGAAAATTTGCTTAATTGTTTCTTCTAAAGCCCAATTTCCATTTTGAAGCAGTCGGATTTTATGCTCTCACACTAGCTGAACTGACACAAAATGCTGTAGCAGTTTCCCATAATTTGCCTTTTGATGCAAGAGACAAACCCTCAAGTTTAATTTCATAAGATTTACAGTAACTGGAAAACATTTATTCCATATCACCCTCTGTCCTGGGCTGAAGTACACCTCTTGCCTTTCTTGAAGAGGTGCCTATAGCTTATGCCATCATCTCTAGAATTCTCAGTACTTCTTGTAGCCCTCCAATACTTTCTTTTTCAGACTCTTCCTGAGCCATTTTACATTTTTTCTCAAATTTGCAGTTTTGTTCCAAGATTCCCCTTGAGCACTATGCTCAATGACCTTAGAACAAACTGGTCAGAGAATGGTACACATGGGAGAATCTGTTTGCTACTGAAGGGAAAAAAATATCCTCTCAGCACATCTTTGTGCCTTCCTTACCAGACTCTGTCTGGAGCTGGGCTTTTTGTGTCATCATCTCGTTCATATTCCTCTGGTGCTCCTCAAGTTTGGCTTTCATCTCACTCACTTCATCTTCCAGGGTGCGATACCTTTTTTCCAGATTAGCCTAAAAGAGAATAAGAAAGTGGAATCTGTGTAGGTGTATTTGTAAAGTTCCCATCAGACGGAAATATTGGTAATTCGAGTATTTAAGTTATAAAGAAACACCTTAGACTTGGTAATCGTCTCTGTACGACTGGCTAAGTCATCAATCTCCATCTTCAGCTCACTCTTCTCTTTCTCCAGCTTCTGCTTCACACGTTGCAGGTTGTCGATCTGCTCCCCCAGCTCAGCCGTGCTGTCCGCGTGCTTCTTGCGCAGGGCGGCAGCCGTGGCTTCGTGCTGCAGCGTGGCCTCTTCCAGGTCACGGCGCATCTTCTGGAATTCTGCCTCACGCTTCTTGGTGAGCTCTGTTCGAGCAGTGGTGGCTCCTCCGGCCTCTTCAAGGCTTCCACGGATTTCCTCCAGCTCCCGAGCCAGCTCAGCACAACGCTTCTCTGCTTTCGCCCGTGTTGCTTTCTCACTCGTGGTTTCCTCTTCCAGCTCTGCTGCACGGGCCTGTATAACGAGGGAATAGCACACCAGGAATTAAATAGGGAACAAGTCATTCAGAGCTTAGGTTACTGCATATTTGTCACAGTAGGACACCAAGAACCTTGTTTTAGAGACTGTAAGCAAAACAAAACTTCCTTCAAATTTCTCTGTTTTGGCATTGCTGGTAAAGACTTACTGCCAGGAAAGGACTTACGGATCAACTCATTCTAGCTTTAGATCACAGCTTTCTGTTGTTCTATTGGGTTTGCATGGCCAAGTTTTGGTAGTGGGGGGATACAGGGGTGGCTCTGTGAGAAGCTTTTGGAAGCTTCCCCTGTATCTCACAGAGGCAATGCCAAACTATAGACAAGCATTATTCATGGTACTAAAGTTTAAAAGAAGCAACAGTAATGAGGAAGTAGGTACATAAGGTCTCTTGCCTGCAATTCTCTGATCTTCTTCTGCAAATGAGCACCTGAATTTCGCTGTTCCACAATTTTATTTTGCATCTGGTTAAAATCAAAGTCTTTCCTGTGAAAGAGATGTTCTTTTTATTAGAAGAAAATATGTCAAATAATAAATTTTTCACTATTTTTTTTTCTCATACTTCCTTAATTTTTCATCTAAACGTTGCTTATCATTCTCCAGATCTACTATGGTTTCCTGTGCGAGTTTCAAGTCTCCCTCAAGATTTCTCTTTGCTCGTTCAAGGTCCACACGTGCTTTTCTTTCCAGTTCCAAAGATTCCTCAACCTGCAACATATATATATATAAACGTGACTGATGGAATAACTAAAGAATCTGCTCCTTCTCCTTGTGTTGAACATGCTCACATGGTTCACTTGCTGCTCCAGCTTGATCCTAGCTTTGGTGAGAGTATTAACTTTGTCCTCCTCTATTTGCAGGTCATCCAGTGCCTGTTGCTGGGATTCTTGCAGGGCCTTCTTCTCCTTGACTAACTTTGCAACAGTCTCATCCAAACCTGTCACTACTTCAGTCAGATTTTTGACCTATTGTAAGGCAAAATACTTAAAGGTCACTAACAATTCTGACCCTCACATAGGCAATGAACACAGACAATGAACTTGCTGTTAGACTCCCAAAGATGCTGACCATTGTATGGTCACACTCTACAATCTCTCTGCTTATACATCAGCCCTTCAGAAGTCACAAAGCAATGCTGAACTTTAATGCATTTTTGTGTGCCTATGGGTTGGTTTTCCTGCACAACAGAGGTGCCTAGATTCAATACCAGGTTCATAGATCTCCTTATATATCAGCATGTAAGCATCTAAGTTTACTGAACCTTTACAGCCTATAGATAGAGCAACTGTTATCAAACATTGCAGAAATAAAAAGCACCTTGTTTTCAGTGGCATGCTTTTCCTTTTCAGCCTTGATCAATGTTAACTCAAGGTCATCCGCATCTTTCTTCAGCTCAGAGCATTCATCCTCCAGTTTCCTCTTTCTGGCTGCCAGATCAGCATTCATCTCCTCATGATCTTCCAGTTTTTCCATAACTTCCTTTATCCTCGCTTCCAGTTGGAATTTTAGTTCAATCAGCTGGTCACATCTTTCTTCAGCATCAGCCAAATTTTCATTTTCCTTTTTATAGAGAACAGAAATGTGTTTCATTATCACACATTAACTCTGACACTTGCAGAAATCACCTGCTTATTAAGTGGCTGGTATATGAAATAAAAGAATTTCCTTTCAGCCCTTTCCTGAACACTCAGACAAAACTGACGTAATCTGAAGAGCCAGAAATTATTTAAATTACATACAGTTTGTACTTGCAGCTGTAGGTCCTTCTTCTCTTGTACCAGAGCCACCATTTTTTCTTCCAGTTTGTTCCTTGTAGCTTCTGATTTAGCCAGTTCCTCTTTTGTTCCCTCAAACTCTTCCTTCATCATGGCCAGTTCTTTCTCAGTTCCCACACTTTTTAAGAGGGGTTTGAACTTGAAGTACAGCTTCATCCAGGGCCACTGCTTGACTTTCATGAATGCACGGATGTTGTACTGGATGCAGAGGATGGACTCCCTGAAACCAAAGTGATCCATCAGTACTGTGAACAAAGCCCATCTCTGAGCACCCAGACCTGGCTGAGGACACTCACTCACCTGTGGTCGAACATTCTTTTCAACTCAAGTCTCCGGAGGTACCCCCTGCACAAAGCCTGGGTCCGTGTGATCAGCTGTCCTAAGCAGTCATCTCGCATCTCTTCTAGGACACCCAGCAAACCTGTCTTGAAGAACACCTGCAGCAAAAAACAGACATCACTCATTGCTGGGTTTACATTTCAATGCAATGACTGTTTTCTTACCGCATGGCAAAATTAAACATTTACCTTAGTGTGTCCAAATTTGTACTGAGTGTGATCTATCTCAATGGAAGACAGCAACTTTTCACATGCCTTCCTGCTATCAATAAACTTTCCTTCTGGAATGGCACTGGTATTCAGAAGGTGGTATCTGATAAAATAAAGAAAAAAAGCTTACCCATCAGTACCATTTTAGTATACAGGATGCCACAAGAACAGCTGTCAGTTTGAAGATACAGAGGAAGGCTGAGTCTGACTCAGACCCCCATCCTCAAATAGCAAAGCAGTAAAAAAAGCAGCAAATAGAAGCAGGTCAGTTCAGTAAGTTCCAAGGATGTGTTACAGCCCTCATTGAGACTGAAGGCTTGGACAGCCTGTTCTCTGGACCTGAGAGAGACTCTGCTCATCTGTGTCACAGTCCTTATCACTGCTCTAGGGGTCCAGCTCATTGGGTTAGCTGTAAATTCAAAAAATGGATGGATTTTAAGAGTAGGGGAACTGCTTTTCTGAACCAGATCAGCATCTCACATTCCTCCTGAATCATGTAACCCAGAATTAGACTTTGTATCCAGCAATGGACTTCCTAATCCTACACTGAGAGATTATTCCATACCTATTTTCAGCATCGATACTCAAATCTGCCCTCCCACATCAACAGCTGGGCCAATGCCTTCAGTTAGTAACCAAAACACCATTTCAGCCCTTCTTAGTGTCCTGCTCCCCAGCAGAGTTGTAAGGGGGGAGTGATTGCTTTGTTCTTACAGATCTGACCCTACATTTGCCTTTCTTCTAACACAACGAGCAGATGACCCCAGGTGGGTTGCCCTGAATTTAGCAACCCTTTATAAATGTCTTGTTTGCGGCAGTTCCCATTATAAGATTTTTTGGTAGTGAGGTTTTATCTATTAATGAATCTGTTAATGCTGTAGAAATGCTAGCATGTAGAAATATTAACCCAGTACAAAATGAGAGGGCCATGTGGAACTACCTTGAATTTCTTTTTGAAGTCCTTTTTGTTATTGCAGCTTTATTTGCCAGTCAAACTCAGCATTTCATCAAGAAGTAGTATTATATTTAACACAATTTCCTCTTTGTAAAACCATTCTATTCAGAATTATTTAAACTGCACTCTTCAAAACTCTACTAGATAGCAATTAAGTACAGGATGTGCATAGACCACACCCTGTTTTTTTGCTGAAACATGCTTGTGCTCAATTTGAGAATTAAAGCAAAGAATATCCAAACATTCAGATTAACAGGAATGAACTAAAAGTAGGTTTTGGCATACAGTATTGAGGAAGGCATCTGGGTGGGCACTGCCCACACAGACCATGCTATTAGATATGTCTTTTGCTTTCCATGCGCGTTAAATATTAAAATAGTCTTTTCCTAACAACTGTATCATGGACTGGTTTAGCAAGACTCTTCTTTCAAATGAATTTGGCTCAGTGCAACCACAAGAATATTATTACTGACCTTTGTCTGAAATCCCCATAGGGTATCTTGTTAGGAAATCCTTTCCTGCAGATCCGAATGCCTTCCAGAACACCATTACATCGCAGCTGGTGCAGAACAAGCTTGTGATCCATCAGGCCTGTGACAGAGCAGCATGGGCACATACTGATTGCTCTAGCGTTGCTCTTTCTGCCCCTTTCTATTCTATATTTTATGAATTACCTGGGGTTTTTGTTTCATTGGGAATGATGCAACGCACAAAGTGAGGATGAGTTGTTCGTAAGTTAGACATCAATTTATTTAGATTTTCCTGTAAAACACAGAAAATTTCTAATCTCTGTATTATCTCAGTTCTCAAAGTGATTTGACTCTGCTGAAAAGAAAAAGAAATTCAGAACTTTCCCCTTAGTCTTCTAGTGAATATTTGACAGTCCTCTGTAGGCATCAGCAAAGTAAATGGCTACCACTGAAGAAATTCTCCCCTGTTTCAAAATGAAAACGTGGCTGTGGAGCCAGGTGTGGCAGTTGCTGCCAGAGAACACACTTACCCGAAAGAGTACAGAGACAGTTTGGAAGGAAGAGGCCTTCTTCTTCGTTCCTTTCTTCTTCCCACCACCTTCAGCTGGAAAATGAGATGACAGCCCAGCTGAGGAACTGCTGCAGATCCCTTTGACAGTGTTATAATTGTGCATCTAACACTCGGCACACAAGCACTGACTCAACACTGATGGAAACATAATCCTCTGACCTTACCTTCATCTATGGAAGCAAAACTGGCATAAAGATGGCATAAAATTTTCATAGATGATTTCTGGAACAGCCCCACAACAGTTTCATTCAGAGGGTCCTTGTTCTTCTCCAGCCACCCAGAGATGTTGTAGTCCACTGTGCCAGCGTAGTGCACCAAGGAGAAGTGGGCCTCAGCCTTGCCTTTGCCAGGCTTGGGCTTCTGGAAGTTGTTGGACTTGCCCAGGTGCTGGTCATAGAGCTTGTTCTTGAAAGAGGTGTCAGTTGCCTTGGGGAACATGCACTCCTCTTCCAGGATGGAGAAGATGCCCATGGGCTGAATAGAAAAATGGCGTTTTCAAGTAAGACAAATTAGAATTCAAACTATAATGATACAGAGTGAAAGATGTGCTCAAATTGAAGTATTGGAGGTATTTCATAGAGAATTAGCCTGGGAGGAGCAGGTAAGCAAGATCTTTTGTGAACATCTGGCAAGATACTTAAAAGAGCTCATAAGATTTTAATATACAGTTTTGAACTACCCAGACAGTGTGTGTAAAACAAAAGAAGTCAGGCAAAAACTGTGCAGTAACTTCTTTGAATACAGTAGTGACCTCTTACTCAGAAGGAACAAAAACCAACCAGACATGAGACTTCATGGGACTGGAATTTAACTGAGAGAAAATCTGAGGGAAGGGAAGGGAAGGGAAGGGAAGGGAAGGGAAGAGCAAGCAACTGGCAGCAGAGTTTCAGTGGGAGCACTAAACAAGGGAGTTCCAAAACCATGACAGGTGTGCAGGCTTTTAATACATCATTATCATCTTTCCTTGCTCAACAGAGCACAGTTTGGAGTTTNGGGAAGGGAAGGGAAGGGAAGGATAAAATCAGTGTATTTTTAGAAGACAGGATACATTCCCAGTCAGTGGATAATTAATTATTCACAAGGGTAATATTTAAAGAAACACAGGAGGCAAGGAGACCGGAAAGCTTCCCAGGGAGATTGTATTGAAGGCACTCAGTGCAAACACTCTCAAGAGCCCTTTACAGACCCAATTTGTGTGATTGCACAAGATGCTTCAGAAACTCACCTTCTCAATGAGTTCAATGCAGGCAGCCAGGTCCATGCCAAAGTCAATGAACTCCCATTCAATCCCCTCCTTCTTGTACTCCTCCTGCTCCAGCACGAACATGTGGTGGTTGAAGAACTGTTGCAGTTTCTCATTGGTGAAGTTGATGCACAGCTGCTCAAAGCTGTTAAACTAATATTTGAGTAAGTGTGTTAATAGTGTTAAACTGCCTCTGATCAATTTTTTTTCACAGAGATGTCATGGCAAGGTCAGCCAGACTGTCCCAAAAGGAACAACAGTGTAAAGAATATATTACGGGTGTTCAGGCTTACAGAAAAGTTGTGCATTGCAGCACATGGTTGCTGCAGCCTGCATTGGCCATGGTTTGGTTAATGTCCCTAAATACAGATTCTGTGGGGAGAGAAACAGCGGCTTCATGGCTATGCTTCTGCCATGTCTATTCCCTTACAAAGTGGGTGATGGATCTACAAGGCAGAAGCAGCTTCAGACAGATTTGCCCTGTTCTTGAAGGCTGCACTGGGGGGTGAGGAGGAAAGGTCAGAGAAGACAAGCAAATGAAAAAAAAACATTTAGAGACAGGCAGAAGTCTGAGAGTACTGCAAACCTCAAAAATCTCAAAGCCAGCGATGTCTAAGACCCCAATAAAGTGCTGTCTCGGCAGCTTCGTGTCCAGCTGTTGGTTGATGCGCATCACCATCCACAGGAAGAGTTTCTCATAGACAGACTTGGCAATGGCACTGACTGCCTGGTGCACCTGCAGGAGATGGTCACACACCTGATTCAGGCGCTGCTTTTATTTGTTTCGCTGTGCGGTAGCGCTGTTGGGCACTCTTTAATTTAAAGTTTAAAGGCAGGGGCTTGTTCTCGACATCAAATTGAGAATGACATTGATTTGCAAAATGTTGTCCTTTTTTGTACTGAGGGTAAAGATAAGGTTGTTTAACTTTTTTTGTTGTGTCAGAATAGTTATTTTTTTTAAAGTGACTGGGCTTCTTACAATTAAAACAAAGCCCTTTGGTACAATTAAGTTGAAGGGCTGTCAGTTTTCTTAAGGGTTTTTGTTTGTGTTTTTAGGGCCTTTACAATTACTTCTCTCATGGAATCTTGGGATTTTGTAAGCTGTTCCTCTAAAGTATTAGTATTATTTTAACAAGGTGTTGTGGGTGTTAAGTTTATTGTAAGTTGAAAGTATTTGAGGGATAGTTGGGGGCTGGGTAAGCAAAGCTAAGATAATTTTCTTGCACTTTTTGTTAGTATTAGAAAAGGCTAAGCTTTTTATAAGATATGGACGTGCTTGTTCATCTGGGTACTGCCTTTTAACAGCCTCTGTTCATTGATCTAAAAAAGCACTATAAGTCTAAGTCTTGTCCTGTATAACTGTGGAGTAAGCATTCCTATGATTGCTGGACAGCTCCACAGTATGTAAAGCCTTTCTTGCAGCGTTCTTAATATCTCACAGGACTGCCCTAGGCAGTGTTGTTTGATTTTGTGCTTTATCAAATGGTTCATCTCCAGATAGCTGAGCAAAAGTATATTGAGTATGGGGTCCACTAGCACAGTTTTCTATTAAACTATTAAGAAGTTTTCTCTACTCTAAGTCCCACAGAATATATTGAGAATTGCTTAAAATCATAGAAGCCACATTGTGGCAATCAGAAGGGGTAAGATCATAGGAATTAAAAATACTTTTTATCACATTGTTAAAATATGGAGAGGTCAGCCCACTATTTTATAGCTTGTTTGAATTCTTTAATGTTGTAATGTGAAAGGGTTGTGGTTATTTTTGCCATGTCTCACAGCTATAGTTTAAAGCTGCCCATTTGGTGAATTAAAGTTGTTATCTTTCCTTAAATTCTGTTTGATCTCAGACTAATCAGGTAAACAAAGAGAACAATTTTTTGTTTGATTTTTGAAGGGTTCCCATTTCTTGCAAAAAAATGAGGGAGCCTTTGTTCAGATACAAAATAATTCGTTTCCTTTTGTATTTTTGAGGTAAGATTTGGACAAGGGAAAATCATCATCTGAACTAGATTCAGTATCTGATATTTAGGTTGGAATTACAACATATTTTAAGTTGGGAGCTGTCTTATTACCATAACAAAAATTGGCATTCGGTTTAGTAGAGTGGTTGTTTTGAAATGCAGAAGCAGCTTTACAGCTTGTGTCAGTAGAACTTGAGGCTTTTGTGAACCCCCCTTGCTGGTGCATGCCCTGAACAAACCAGCCCTCACCATGCCCACACATAGTGCACTACAGTGCACCTCCTGACCATTCTCAGCTGTGACCTGCACCCATTCCTTTTCCTTAGGGAGAGGACAGTCCCTGCTGCTCCTTGACACTCACCTGATCCACTGTTTGGCCCTTCAGGACATATTCATTTCCCACTTTCACCCGGGGATAGCAGAAAGCTTTCAGCAAGTCTGCTGAGTTCAGGCCCATCAGATACGCTGCTTTGTCAGCCTCTGGAAAAGAAAAGAATAACTTGAAATGCTTTCTTCTTAGCTCAGACACACACAGGGCATTGGAACCAGCCAGAGCTCACTCTGAAACTTGCAACTTGATTGGCTTTACCCCATCCACAAATCTTGACTAACACTGTCATTTACTTTTCTGAATAGCCTTGCAGTGCTGGTCCTCATGACAGAGTGGCTACAGCAGTCCCCACAGATGTGGTGAAACCCGTGAGTACACTGTTAATGGAACAACACAGAGTTCTTCCCATCAATCCACTTCTCCACGATGTCACCCAAGCAGAACAAGTGTGTATGTGCAACAATGTGCCCCCAGGCACAGGGTCCTACAGCGGAGTCATCAGGAATAAACCGGATGCAGGAAGTGCCTCTGCTTGAGGCAGTAAGTTGAAAATCACACCTCCTTTTTATGTTTATCAAGGAACAACTGCATCTCTCCTGGAAGAATCTCTCCATTTCTAGTGAAAAATGGCATGGAAACAGTTGGAAATAGCTCTCTCTCAGCCATGAAGGTATTACCTTGTGTGCCATCAGGCTCTGCCTGCTCCTCTCGTGGTTTCTGCTTGAACTTCATGTTCCCATAGTGCAGGACTGCCCCCGTCAACTTGTAAATCCCCATTCTCTCATCGGGGTTGAAGCCCAAAGTGTCAATGGCTGCCTGTACACCAGACAGATCAGCTGGTTTTAACAGTGGTGAGAGTAAAAGTGAGACTGTCTCTCCTTGCTAACTGTACTCACATCTGTGGCAACAAGCTCCTCCTGGTCATCGATGCTGGCCACAGAGATCTGCCCTTGGCTGATGAAGGGATAGTCATAGGGGTTGGCTGTGACAAGGAGCATCTCTGAAAGGCAAACACAGGAGTGAGAGCCAGAGCCTGACAGGGAAGGTGGAACAATGGCTCAGAAAGGTTTCACAAGCTCTCCTTCTTTTTGCATCCCAAACTCTTGATTTTCTATTAAGAGACCAGAAAGACAGAGCCTTTCATCTGCCTTCCCCTGGCTAAGCAGTCCTTTCAGTTTAATATGTTGTGAACTGAGAGCTGAGCACTCAGCACTGGCATACACAGAACACAGGCCATTCACAGAAACAGCTCTTAAGGAAGAGGCTTTTAGATAAGACTTGTTTGTTCTTATCCTCAAACATGGCACACACAGAGTGGGAGGATAGGAGCAGGAGCTCCACTCCGGGAAATGTTCAGTGGATAGTTGGGAAGGACAGGCAGAGTGACCAAGGATGAGTGCAGCAGCAGGATGTGTGGCAAAAGGGACAGAGATGGGGCAGGGGTAGGGAGTGTCGTGGCAGTGGGAAGGGGGAAAAGGTCAGAGGGGTTGCACTGGAAACAGGAAATAACCTTTGCCCATGTGATGAAAAGCTCAAATAAATGGTTTGTAGATCAGGGTACCTGCCCATCCTGCACCCAGAATTCCTTGCCTTTCTATTGAAGATTATTCACAGGATCTGGCCCATCTAAGTTGGAATTTCCACACCATGGAGAATAGCAAGGTGCGAGGCAGAGTACATTGGCTGCCCCTGCACCTCACCTGCACACAATTTGTGTTAGAACTTCCCCAGGGAGGATAAATGGAGATGGAGTAAAGCCCTGGTGTGACCCTCTTATGCAGAGACACAAGTACAGCTTGGAGAAGCCAGGCAGGGCTGATGCTGCAATGCTGAGGATGTAAATCAGCACATGATCCCTGCTCTGCACAGACTGAGGCACTGCCAAAGGGGCACCTGGGGACATGTGCCACAGGGCATTGTGCTCTGGTACCACAGGACCCTCTGTCACTGAGCTGGCACATGGAAGGAAGTGTTTCACACACTGACTTTACATCATGTCACCAGGTGGTGGCTGTCCTTACCAAGCAGCTCGGGCTTCTTATTGGAGAGGATCTGGTAGAATATGTGGTAGCTTCTCTCAGCTTTCAGCTGGAAAGTGACTCTTGACTTTTCCAGCAAGTCTGTAACATGTATGCACATTTTAGACATTTTTCAGGTTCTTTACATTCTTGAGAGGCTGTCAGCCCCCCTCAGTTACTCACAGGTTTCAATGTCACCAGAGGCCAGTTTTCCAGAGGTTCCAAAATGGATACGAATGAATTTACCCTGGGAAGCAAACAAAAGGTGGTGGTCAGTGCAGCAATCTCAGAGTGTTTTTATCTCTTAGTGACAGTATCACAAAAATCAGTCTGATTAGCTTTGATATATAAAATTACATAAAAGGGGGAACACTTTGCTGCAGCAATGTGAGCATGAAACAGCTGCTAACACATCAGCATTTCATAAAAAACCAAGAAGTTGGTCAGCAAGAACATTTTCCCCAGTCAAGGGGCTCATGGTCACAGCTAACAAGCAGGCAAAGAGCATCAGAAACGCAGGAGGGCAGAGAGACAGACACAGGATGGCTCACAAAGCGTGAGGAGTTGTCATTTCTCACGGTCTTGGCATTCCCAAAGGCCTCCAGCAGTGGGTTGGCACTGAGGATTTGATCCTTGAGCATACCCTGCAGGAATAATTGAATAATTATTGAAAAACACCGTGAGCCATGTGGTAGGAAGAAGTGACTCTGTGGCATGATTACATGTGCAGCCATGTGCATGCACTTAATTTCAGCTGTACTGTGCTACTGCAGCACCTTCTCGACTCCAGCACCAAGAACCAATGCTGGGGGCAAACAACAATTAACTCATTTTCTTCTCACTCAGAATTTCACCAATTCTGAATTCATTAGAGCTTTCACGTCTCAGCCACAGGGACAGATTGATTCATGTTAAGAAATTGGAGCCTCTGATTCTTCCTGGGCACCAATCCTGCAGCCTGGTTTCAGTCCAGGTTAAGCTACACCTTGGCAGTCTCAGTGGCAGCTCTGTATTTGTTGTGATCCTAACTGCACATCAACCCCGGTCCTACTGCCTTTCAAAGAGTGGCTGAAGCTAAGATATTTTGAGGTAAGTGTGTGTCACCACTGCTTCTACAGCCACGAGGGGATAACATCCTGAGCTGCCCTTCCCCAAGCCCTTCCTCCTCACACCTTCATCCGGGACTCCTTCTTGGTGGCCGGGTCCCCACTGGCGGCGATGGTCGCGTAGTACTGGATGACGCGCTTGGTGTTCACTGTCTTCCCAGCACCCGATTCTCCACTGGCAAAAGAAGGCTCAGAGTGAAGAATAATCTGCCCACGTCTTGTTGGAGACAAAGTCCAAAGTGGCAGATGCACTTACGTGATCAGGATAGATTGGTTTTCACGATCTGTCAAAGGGAAAAATATCTGCAGTCAGAGAAGCTGTAGGGAAAGTGCTGGTTCTGAGGTAACTGTGCCCTGGTGTCCATCAGGGAGAATAAAACAAAATCTCTGCAGGCAAAACTGAAAAGGTACATGGTTTACTCTCCACCTCTCTTTCCCTCCCTATACTCCACTTTTTGTCTTCACTCCTCCTCCTTTGCTCACCCTGTGCTTGTTTTTACTTCTGTCTTTTCCATTATTTACCTTTTATACTATTAAATATGGGACAGGACTTTATTCAAATTAAAACCATGTGTTTTGGTGACAATATTTCTACCAGCTCTGTTCTGGATCTACCTGCTGTTCCTTGAAGCCACATGCAGTTGTGCTGCCCAGGGACTTCCCAGATAGTGTGTCCAGTCCAAGTGCAACTGCCCTTTGCAGAGGTCCCTGTTAGGCTGCTTAGCTTAGTACTTAGACCAGAAATACAGATAATGTGCAGCACAACAGCACAGTGCTTCAGGAATAAAGAATTTCAGGAGATGGGGAAAACTGTCTGGAGCTGGTTTTGCATCAGTTAGAGTTGATAATAAAAACCAAGCAGATAATCTGCAATATTACACAGACCAAGTGTTCTGCAGGAGATAGCAAAGGCAACTGAGCCATGGCAGTATGAAATGACACTTGGCAGAAGCAGCAGCTCTGACACACTTTTTTACTCCAAGTCTGGTCAACACAGAAAAGCTCACCAGCGAGCATGAACTGATAGGCATTGTCAGAGATGGAGAAGATGTGTGGAGGGGCCTCCTGGCGCTTCTTGCCTCGGTAGGCCAACACCACCTCGGGGTTGTACACCGGCAGCCACTTGTAGGGGTTGACAGTGACGCAGAAGAGACCCGAGTAGGTCTGCAGGAAAAAAATAGAGGTGTTGCTGAAGTTCAGCTCCTGCAGCTGTATTTTCTCTTTTGCCAAAAGATGGAACTTACATAGATCATCCAAGAGCTGTAGCGGTCCTTGAGGTTGTAGAGGACGGCAGGTTCATGCAGGTGGGTCAGCATGGCCACATCCTCAACTCTGTCAAACTTAGGTGGATTCATGGCATACACATCATCAGGTTTGACAGCAACTGTCTATAATTCAGAAAGAAAGAGCAAACCTCGGTTCAGCAGCTCTTCACAGTCCTTCTACATCCACAGAGAAGTAATAACAACTCTAAGGCTGCTCTAATTCATATTTTTCTTTCTGTTTAATTGTGCTAAGCAAGATATGGCTATTTCAGGACAAACACTGCAGCCAGCCAGGAACTCTACAACACTGGTACATTGACAGGGTCTAAATGTACTGGAATTGCTATGAGCACATGGACATGATTTGTGCTGGACCACATCTTTCAACACATTATCACTGCTTATGAACTTTAGGTCTTTGCTGCTCATGGCTCTAAGAGCCTGGGGCACATCTGCTGGCCAGCCAACCTCCGAGCCTCCAGGGTTCCCATGACAGTGCCAGAGAGCTGGGACACAAACAGCACAAGACTCATCAACAGCAAATCCATCCTTGGGACAAACTTGTTCCACTCCTGCCTGTGGCCATTCCCAATTAAAGAAAGGCTCTGTCTCTACCAAACAGCACCGTCTGCTGGGCTCACACCATGGGGGACCATCCTGTCACACAGCCAGAGCCTATGGATATGCTGTAGGAGCAGCAGATGTTCACAGATGGCAGCAGCTTAACTCAGCCACTGCTTTCTAAAAGCCTTGTCGCACCTACTGCCAAGATGAGGGTGGTGGTTGTTCTTTGAACTGCTGCAGTTATTCTTACAAAAGGTATCAGGACACGAGCTGCTAAGACATTTCAGAGTTTTGGAAGATTAACACCTTGAATGCTCCTCTGGGAAACTGCAGCCAATGACACTGACAATTTCATGTGCAAAGGCGACTTGCAAAGTATCTGTCTGCTCAGCTACCAGTAAAGGAAGGAATTTATGAGTGGATATGACAGTATTAGCTGAGAAAGTGTTAAAAACTAAGTTAAGACTGGCAAGGCTACGATCCAACCTGGTTTAGAGAATTGCCTGATTTTTAGAGCCCACACCAAGAATAATTATCCAATGAATACTTTTATCCCACCATCCAGAGCTATACTTTCCTGTGGAGGCTGTGCTGATCCCAGTCAGAGGACAGGGGAGGGCAGGGCAGATTTCTTGCCTGAGATAGCCTGGTGCTTTCTCAGTTCATCCCCAGCAGATGCCCTGGGTCCCTAAGCAGGGCTGGGAGAAGGGCCAGAAGGAATGCACTTACTCTGCCATTCTCTGTCTCAACAGTTATCTTCCCATCCTGTGCAGCCTTAATCCTCCCCCTGGTGTATTCCACCTCGGGGTCAGCCACAAAGCAGTAGGTCTTGGCATCAAATGGCTGGTTCTGGGCTTCTATTCTCTCCTTCTCAGATTTGCGCAGGTACGGCGCGGCCTCACCAAAAATCTCCATGTCAGCGTCTCTGCTCATGGCTCTGAAAGACAGACCCTGCTGGGCTGGTCCCCTGTGAGGTGCTTAGGGCAGAGTGAAACTGATCATTCACCCCCACCTGGCTGCTCCAAGCTCACCCCTCCCAGCTTCTAGTTGTGTGTGGCGAGATCTTGAGGGATTTGTTTGCTTTTCCAAGCTGGATGTTACAAAGGCAGTGAAGAAGAGCTACCACCCTTTATGGCCCCAAGGAAAGGAGATCCATGTCCAAAGGAGGAGGAGGGCTCCCCAGGAAAGTGGTGTGAAGGATTCATGTAGTCCTTAGAAAAAGTGAAGCCCTGAAGATTATTTTTCTTCTGTTTTTAATTTATGACTTCCCCCACTTTCTATTAACATGGAACCTGTCCTCGTCCTCTGGTGAGCAGCCGCAGTGGGCAGGAATGGCCATGTGCTGTGGCTTGTTAAAGGAGCTCATGGAAGGGGAAAAACAGGGACCTGCCCACAGTGAGCTCAGGAGAAAAGCTAGCTCATGCCAGGCTGGGCAAGCTGTTAGTTCTCATGCCTCAGATCCTCACCTTAACAATCAGTGAACAGAAAGCAGGAAGGAACCGGCTGACATCTTGTATCTCTGAAAGAGAAAGAGTCAAAGGTCAGATTTCAACTAAGCTGCAGCCTCTCCAACGGCCCAACACCTCTCACTGCAAGTGCCTTTTGAGGGCTAGCAAAGTTCACCAGAGACCACTCCTCCCCTGCCCAAGGAATGGGGAGCAGGACCTTGGGGAATGGGGAGCAGGGCTTGTGATGCTCCAAGTATGGGGAGCAGGACCTGTGGGAGGAGCCCTCTGTCCCTCTGCAGGTCACTCACAGCATGGCTGTGAGCATGGCCAGGACATCAGGAGCCACCAACAAGGGCTTTCTCCCTGACAGCTTTTATAGGCTCAGCTTCGTTCCCCTGGTTCAGCCCCTTCCCTATATTTGGAGGGAATGGATCAACACTCCCGCCTGCTCACCAATTCATGTTCATTTTTTGCCATATAGAGTGTGTAAAGAAAGGACGTGCTCTTCTCTCCCAATTTTAGTAACTCTGAGATCTAGCTGTGGTTTGTAGACTTTTCTTTGGTGGAAATTTCCTTTACTGGGAACATGCTCTCCTGCCAGCTATGTGTACAGCCAGCACTTCGCTCTCACCATCATGTCAAATTAGTGATAGCACAGAAGGGACCTGCCTCACAGCTCCTGCTCACAGATTGCCTGGGCAGAGCTGCACAGTGGTGAAGGAACCAAAACCAGCTCTGTATGGGGTGGAGAGCAAGGCCACAGGAAGGAAAAAGAGGATGAGCATTCACGTAGGATCAGTTACGGCAATTTTTGTGGCTTACACCACTGCATGGGCCAGGGAGGACAGGGTGAGAGGCCATGACTGAAATACAATGTGACAAACATGGCAAATTAAGAGACTAATGAGAAAGAACAACACCCAGATCTGGCATGGGGTGGATGGTTCATGAATGTCAAAGCATGAATACAATACACAAGTTTAGCTTCAAATACAACTTTAGCTGCCCACAACGTTCACTGCCCTTGCTGCCAAAAGGAGCTGCAAAAGCCCCATTACACCATGCTAAAAAGGTTCTCAGACCTGTGTGACTGCAATTCCCACATGAGAAGGATACTGGGGAAGTGGGCTTTAAAAGGAAGTCTCCCAGTCCGAAACACGCTGTTTGGTTGGTACAGAGCAGCCAGGCAATGTCTGGCAGGGCAGCAGTTGGCAGAACAGTGGGAGCCTTCATGCACAGCTGGAGTGAGCTCCTCCTGGTGCAGCAGAGGAAGGGTCTCCTCCATCCCAAGCCATTCTGGCTGTTCTGGTCATCTGTCACTGTTCAGCAGCCTCTGTTTGCTCTCTGCACTGCATGGACGCTCACCCAAGGCTGCAGGACCAGCCTTCCCTCAGCAGAATGAAGCCAACAAGACTTGTGTGAAGCCAGAAGCCCCTTCCACCCTCCTCAAACAGCTCCTGCCACCTCCCACAGCACCACTCCGATCTGGAGCACTTTGGGACACCTGCAGCTGCTGCTACAGCACAGGGATGTCACCCTGTCTTTCGGACAGTGGCTGACCCTGTTTGTGTTGGCCCGACAAGAGTGGAGCCTGTGGGCTTGCAGCAGAGTCACTGTCACTAGTGTTTTGAAAAACATGTTTCATGTTGCCCTTAATTTCATTTAAGGTCACTAAAAATGGACACCATAGCCACATATCTCATGAACCATGAATTCCTAGAATCCCCCTAAGCCCAGAGGATGAGGGAAAAGCTTATTTTAGCATACATCCCTTGTGATCGGCCCTTTGAACTCAGCACACTGGATGTGCTGAGAGCAAAAAGCTGAGGCACAGCAGACCAATAAGCAGTTTGGGGCTTTGTCCTGATGCCAAATTGCCACTGTAATTCAAAAAGGATATTTCCTGCTCCCAGGCATGTTCAATGTAAGAAGACTGGACCTCAGCCACACAATCACTGGGGTTGGAAAAGACCTCCAAGATCAAGTCTACTTTTAACCAATGCCACCTAGCCCAGAGCACTGAGTACCACATCCAGGCCTTCCTTGGACACCTGCAGGGATGGGGACTCCACCATGTCCCTGGGCAGTCTGTTCCAGTCTGTTTCACCCTTTCAGTGAAGTTCCTCTTGATATCCAACCCAACCCTCCCCTGGCCCAGCCTGAGGCCGTTCCCTCTCTCCTGTCCCTGTTCCCTGGGAGCAGAGCCCATCCCCCCCTGGCTGTCCCCTCCTGGCAGGGAGTTGTGCAGAGCCACAAGGTCCCCCCTGAGCCTCCTTTTCTCCAAGCTGAGCCCCTTCCCAGCTCCTTCAGCTGCTCCTGGAGCTCCAGCCCCTTCCCAGCTCTGTTCCCTTCCCTGGACACACTCCAGCCCCTCAAAGTCTTTCTTGTCATGAGGGACCCAGAATTGGACAGAGCACTCAAGGTGCCTCAGCAGTGCCCAGCACAGTGGGATGGTCACTCTCCTGGTCCAGCTGGCCACACCATGGCTGGTACAGGCCCAGCTGTTGTTGGTCTTCTTGGCCACACTGCTGGCAAAGTCCCACACTTTGCAGAAGTGTGAACAAAGACAAGGAAGAACAAAGAGGACCCTCAGGCAGCGAGAGCCATTGTCCCAGTTTTCTCTTGCTGGTTCAGGTACCCAGGTGGGAGCAGACTGCAGGAAAACAAATGACACTGAGCAATGACTCATGGCAGCTGCAGGTACATCTGTTGCTCTGTGCTGCCAACATCATGGCAGACACAAAGCTGTCCTGAGGTGAAGGTCACAAGGGTGCTGTCACCACGAGCCACATTGCCTTGCAAGGCTCTCTCATCCCATCCTGGTGCTGCCAGAGAGCTTGTATTGCTGCCCTTCATTCAGAAAAGGGCACACTCATAGCTCAATATACCCCCTCAAATTAAAGGTGGATTTACTGGTCGGTGTCTATCTATTTTTGCACAAAGAACTTCGGGAGAACAAGGAGGTTTTGTAAGCTGCAGCTCAGTAAGTTCCCTGGCACGCTGAAGGAACCTGCTTTATTAAACTAGTAATACACAGCTTAAAATATGGAATGAGCTGGCTCTTGCATAGAGACAGGTGCAATCATTCCTACCCAGGTCTCCCCAGCACAAATCTTCACACTCCCAGCAACATGTGCAACTGATGTAGAGCTGCTAGAAGTCAGAGGCTAGACACTCCCACCAGCATAACTCCCTTTAAAAAACATGAGTTTCCAATTGAACCAAACCAAACTTTAAAATTCTCTTCTAGGAGGCAAGTAGTCAGCTTTCTGCCTTTACTTTTAGGCCACCAAACCTAAGAGTAGTCCAGTAAAATGGAGGGGCTTGTCAGTTCATGTCAAAAGGACTGTGGCCATTCCCCCTGCAGCACAGACCAGCACATCTGCTTTACTGAGTATAAACTCAGTGCCCCAAGGCTGGGGAGCCCCTGAGCAGCCCCAGCACACACTGAGCTGGAGCCACAGCTCCTGGAAGCTCCAGGTGAGTACACTGCTTCAGTAGCAGGGGCTGGAAAGCCTTGGTTGCAACCAGCAACCTCAGTGCATCAGGACAGGCAATTCCCAGCTCTGACTCCTCAGCCGTCCGTGCATCACTTGTTCTACCTGACTGAAAACACATACTGATTTGCAGAGAGGTGGTGAAGAGCGCAACTCAGTTCTCAGCCTCCAGCTCCATCCTGCAGCTCACTGAAGACCACGTGAGAGCCTTCATTCATCCCAGCTCCTGGCTGTGGGCTGATGGGAGCACATCTTCAGAATGCCGTGTCAGTGCTGGGACCGTGCAAGTCTGATCAAGTGAGAAAACGCTCACAAATGTAGGGATCTTCAAAGGCACTGGAAAAGGGAAGAAAGAAAAACAGCATCTCCATTCACACATGACCTTGACCCAAGTTGGTGATGAGGAAGACTTGCTTTCTTCCTCAGGCTGTGAACAAAGATGAAGTGGCTCTGGGTGACTGCAGCAGGAGGTTGGACTACAAACCTTAGTCTTACCTGAGTCTTTCCATAATCTGGACTGAAAATGCAACACAGGGCTTTTGCAGTTGTTTAAGGTCACAGTCTCTGCACAGTCTCTTCAGGCCTTGATTCTGCCCATGCTGGTGCTGAGAACATTCCTAAAACAGCCAAGCTTCATCCGTGTAGTTTAAGTATCACTCATTAGCTGAGCTCCTCCATGGGCTATGCAGGCAGCACACGAGGAATGCGTTGCCTTCCTTGGGTAGACAAACGGAGCCAATCCTCATTCCTCAGACATCTTGTCACTGGTCCCCAGCCTGGGATGGCAGCAGCTCTTCAGCTGGGGTTATAGATGGCAGCCCCTCAGAGGAAATGCTGTTTTCCACTGCTATCTTTCAGGACAAGAAGGCCAGGCCTGGCTGTGCTGTGGGCACACACAACAGAGCTCTGTGGATTGGCCCCTGACAGGACTGTGCTCTGTCCGTGGGGGTACCCAGGGGGCCCCGCTGGCCTTGAGGAACACAGCTTCACCTTGCACAGCACCAGGCTCCAACAAATCTGGTTCCCAAATGAAACCTGTCACCTGGGAAAGTTTCCAGAGAGGAGACCCACTTGGGCAGCCTGGCCCTGCTTGGCCCCAGCACAGCCCCAAAAGAGGAGCCCTGTCACAAACCTTCTCTGCCAGAGCTGAGCTCCCTCCTTGTGGGCTGGGCACTGCACTTGGGGATACAGGGAATTTGGGTGCAATGAGTACAGAGGGAGTTTGTTTCATTTCTAATACTGGACTGGAAAAATATTGAATATCCACTGACAAAGCATTTCCAAGCACCCCCAGCACATTCCCTTCCCCTCCTTGACCAACTCTGCCTCTTCCCAGTGAGCACTTAGCACAACCCTTGGGCCTCCTAAACATACAGGGAGCATATCTGCGCTCCTTCTTGTCACTGAACAGGGCAGGGAAATCCTAACAGTTGCCTAAACAACATCTTTGGGTTTTTAATAAACAAGCAAAACTCCAAATAAAGAAAAAAAAAAAAAAACAAATGCCAAAGAACAAAACCCCACTAGCAACAACAACACAAATAGAACTCCTCAATTCCAAAGAAAGTCTTCCCCCTGGAAGCACCAAGGGAAAAGTGATGGACATGGTCAAATTGGGAGGCTGAAGAAAGCAGGACAGCAGTTGCTCCCACCGCCATGAGGCAAGGGACATGTCTCTCCATCTGAAATCCTTCTGGGCCTTTGCCGCACTCCCCCCAGTCTGCCATAAGCTTCCTGGGTCAGCTGGTTCTGCCTTTCAGGACACAGAAAAACAAGGTAAAGGACACGATATTGCTGCCAGAACATTTGGGAGAAGGCAGGAATCCTCTATTTGTCTCTGTAGTACGAGTCAGCTGCAAATGAGCTTTAGAGAAATCAATGTAACAGGTGACTCTTCCCAGATTGCAGCTCATGTGCTGATTTTACAAAGCCTGGAGACAGAGGTTTGCCTTGTCCAAAATCTGCTTTAACTTGGCTCAGCTGTAAAACCAATTCTTTCTTCTGAGCAGGTGCTTCTAACTGATTTGGTTTATTTTTATTCACCATTGCAATCATGACTTTCCAGACCGTTCTCTGTGCAGCAAAGGTATTTGGCCCTAACAGGCTGCTGCAATATTTAAAATACAGGCCTGATGTGACAGCAGAGACCTTGAGAAGGGCAGACAAAGGCTGCTGTGCAGAGCACAGCCACAGGATGGTAAGAGATGGGGCAGAGGTGGGCCCTGAGGACTCCACAAACACAAACAAATCACAAGGGATCAAATAAATACAGACCTGAATGTGAAACCCATGAAAGAGAGCAAGTACCCAATATATGTAAAAATGTATGAGAGATGTCACTGCTCTGAACAGGTGAAGTTGACTGTTTTTCACAATTTTGGAAAGACAGGAATTTTCCACAGGCTTTGCACCTTCCCTCGGATGGGAACGTTCTCTTCCAACCCCCACACTCAGGAGAACACCTGTGTTCAGTCTAAGACTCTCTGTAACTCACACCAAGAACTGTTCTGGTTTGTCTCCTCCTTGTGGGCATTCCCTGAGGTTGAGCTTAAAAAAGAACATCAGCTCCTGATGTACATGACTAGAGATAAATATCCTTGCCCTGCTTTCTAAAAAGAAGGAAAGCAGAGCAAGAATATGAAGTTTGACCAGTATATAAAGTTCTGATGACATTCCAGTCAAATCTAAGGAAATAAAAATATATGCTACCTATACAAATCAAACTTTATTTTCAGATGCTGCACTGCATAAAAATTGCCAGCCCTGTGCACGGACACAGCCCTCCCCCCCCTCCACTTCCCGTTCAGCACGGCACAAGCAGAGCAACCATCATTTGCGCCACAAGAAAACCCTATTTGTCACCCAAATCTCTTTTCCTTTTAAGTGAACGGTGTTCACCTGAAAAAATCACCAGAAAAATACATTTCATTTCCGCATTCAGATGAAATGATCAGTATCAGGCTCACTACAGGGCTGGTCCCAGGTGTGGAATCTGCCAGTGCTTTCAGTGCTCTTCACCTTATTAACCCAGATAAAGAAGCACTCTTAAGGCTCCCCTGCTTCTAATAGTGCAACTGCCTCTCCCAGAAGGCAAAACAGTGCAAAGACACCAGAGGGCAGAGCTCCTCTGAGAATGCCATGGCCCCATGGCTTTGCATCAAGTAATCCTCCTGCAGTGACTGTTGTCCTTGCTGATGTCTTGCAAGACCAGCAATATTTTTCACCAGCAACACACACATTCTTCCCAAGTGAAAAGTCTTTCCATCCTTTGCTCCCAATGTCTCAGAGAAATTCATTCTGTACTCAAAATCTTATTGGAAATTATATCCATGGGGAAGGCTCTGTAGGAATTTTGGTAATGGGAATTTGCAGAAACATGGATGCCTTTCTTATTTGGAAGAAAGGAGACCTGCTTGACAGGATGTTACACTTGTGTGCTTCTGCTTTAACCCCAATGTCCAAACACAGCCAAACCCACAGGTGGCATTCACAGCAATCTTTGAAGACATTCTGTTTTAGGCTGTGTATTTTCTCATGTGTGCAGCAATAGAAGCCGAAATCTCAGTGCTCTTCTTATTCTGTCCATAGTAGTCCACAAAGTCACCATCAGGGCCGAGGAGGTACATAATTATTGTGTGATCCACCTGCAAGAGAGCACAGCATGGCTTGGGAAGAGAGACCACAACACCACAGAACAGCAGCTCAGAAGGGAAATGAGGGACTGGGATTGGATCGACAGTGGGATACAGAGAAATGTGGGACAAGGATTGGGATTGGGACCAGCAGTGGGATACGGGGAAATGTGGGATTTGGATCAGGACTAGCAGTGAAATACAGGGAAATGCAAGATCGGGACCAGCAGTGGGATACAGAGAAATGCAGGATTGGGACCAGTAGTGGGATACAGAGAAATGCAGGATTGGGACCGGCAGTGGGATACAGAGAAATGCGGGACTGGGACCGGCCGTGGGATACAGGAAAATGCAGGATTGGGACCGGCAGTGGGATACAGGGAAATGCAGGATTGGGACCAGCAGTGGGATACAGGGAAATGCAGGATTGGGACCGGCAGTGGGATACAGAGAAATGCGGGACTGGGACCGGCCGTGGGATACAGGGAAATGCAGGATTGGGGCCGGCGGGGGGATAC
>VXBU01014496.1:54909-72181 GCA_013400315.1 Bombycilla garrulus
GAAATGCAGGATTGGGACCGGCAGTGGGATACAGGGAAATGTGGGACCAAGACTGGGATTGGGACCAGCAGTGGGATACAGGGAAATGTGGGATTTACATCGGGACCGGCAGTGGGATACAGGGTCCGCGGGACCAGGATCGGCCGTGGGATACAGGGAAATGCGGGGCAGGGGCGCCCTCTGCCGGCGCACTGAAGCAGCCTCACGCATGCACATCCCGGATAATCCAATTGTATTTATATCAAAATTAACTCCACTGCAAATTTATTTAAATGATGCTGCAAGTGCTGTCTGCATCAAAAGGTGACAACATCTTTCTCAGCAAAGACACAGAGTTCTGGCGCTGGAAGCCATGATTGCTCAGGACTGAAATACAGCCGTGCTCCGAGTTCAGTGCATTAGAAATGAGAAATCACAGCCACTCTGGAGCACATAGGAAAAGAGCCAGTCAAATATGTTACAGATCAGAAAGAAATCTGACTATTGCCAGGCTTGCTAGCTCCTGTCTGCATTTCTGGGATTGTTTAGAACACACTATGGTAAAGTTCTGACCTGTAGGAGGGCCCTGTGGTTCTGACAGCTTAACACACCACTACACATGGGCCTTCAGTAAAGATCCAGTAGCTGGTTTTAAAATGTACATGCTGCTCTTGCCCACAGTTTCAGTAAGCAAAGGCTCCTTTTACTCACTATGTAATCGTTGTCCTCATCCTTGGGCCCTTCGCTGTAGTACACACGGTATGCTTTAGCCACCTGGTCAATCTGTGCCTTGCTACCAGTCAATCCCACCAGCTTTGGAGAAAATTCTACATAGAAGGAAGACATTTACATATTTTTGTGAAAAGAATACCTTCAAGAAACTGCTTTTCAGTACTCTGTACTACATGCTATGAGACGCAGATGAAGAAAGCAGGAATACCTTTAACATATCTGGCAATGGCTTCTTGGTTGTCTCTCTCAGGATCGATGGTGATGAAGAGTGGGGTCAGATTAGGCAAAGATGGAATTCGATCTGTGACATTAACAATTATTATTTATTTTAGAAAACCAGGTATCATCTCTCATCTTCCTTCTAACAAGCTCATCTAACATCAATCCAAACCCACCCCAAGTGACTAAAAAAAGACCATTTTGTGCAGCTTTCTTTATGTAATTTGTGAAGAAAGTAAATGCCATGAGATGTAACACTTTGTGTCTGTGTTGGGAGCTCCAGTCCCCCAGCCAGAGGTCCTGCCCTGCTCAGGAGGGGTGAAGACTGGCTCTGCTGAAGATGCTGTGGTGTGATACATGTGTTGGAACACTGGCTGACACAAGGAAAGCACACCTGGATGGTGGAGCAGGAGGAAACATGAAAACACAATCCAGGCTCTTTCCTTCATGTTCCAGCCAAAGCCTTCACTTTGGTCTGAGTTTGCCCATGCTGGGTTACTACTACCCCTGCTCAGTAATTCTTCAGGACCTGCAGGCTAAGAAAACATAGCTAACACAGAGCATTCCTCCTCCCTCCATTCCACAGCACAGCCACTCTGCTTCAGGAGAGAATCTCATAGATATGAACAAAATAGAGGGAAAAAAATCCTAACATACCTCACAGTCACTTCTTGGCAAAAAAACAACACAATATATTTCCTATAACCTGCCACCATCTTTTTATTCCCCAGTTCCCTGCTGTGAAAAGATCAGTGCTGTCATGTCAGACCCTAGTGACCCTAGGGATTAATCTATGTATCCCTTAGCAATTAATTCAATTGCTGAATAAAAGCAATCTGACCCTCCCAAAATCCCTGTTTACAGACCCCTACATCAACTGAATTCCCATACCAATTTCGTCTACCACTGCAATAATTTTCTCCAGTTCATCAGGACAGATGTCAGGGCAGTGAGTGAAACCAAAGTAGATCAGCACCCACTGGCCAATGTAGTCCTTGCTGGTCCTGGGCTGTCCCTCATGGCTGATGAGCGAGAAGGGCCCTCCCAGCAGCGGCTTCCCAATGCCTCGGTTTCGTTCCTTCTCCAGTTCTACAAAACACAAGTAGGAATCAAACACACCATGTCGCAATGCGCAATGCTTCCCAGGCAAGTCTTGGGAGCAGCCAAGTCAAACATTGCTCAGGATCATGTCAAGATCCACCAACACCCATCACACAGAAACCCAATGTGCACATGCCTTCCAGAAAGCGTTCCTTTTGGACAAAACCAAATATATCGCTAAATTACTCTGAAACATGATATTATCTTTCATTGTTACCTGACTGCATTCCTGTTTAAAAAGAGGAAAATAACGACAGGTATCTGGCCTGTTGCGAAACAGGAAAACCAGCATCCGTTGAAAACAGAACACACCCTAAAAGCTGCAATACCTCTGTTTTCAACAGTAAATCCGTGAAAAGGATGTGTGGGCAGTTCCTGCAGGAGAGGGCAAAGCTCACGGGCTGTACGGAAGGAACCCATTGAGACCACAATACCCAGCTCGGAGTCTGCGCTGCACAGGCTGGCACAGCGTGCAACCAAACACAGCTATTCCAGCCTAGGGACTTTAAAACCCTGAACTTTCAATTGCTTTTCATTATTGAAAAATTTCTACGGCACTTCCGTAAACACAAGAACGAAATGGCCCTGTGGAAAAGCTACGATACAGTGAGGAAGCAGATAAAAAATCTGAATGCAAAACTCACATCATCGAAACACGAAAAATGTTTGTCTGAACACGAAAAGCGACACCCCAGGCGCTCCTCCCGCACCCCGCAACTCACCCTCCTCTTTGCGCCTCTTCATCACTTTCATGCCGGCCAGCAGCCCCCCTCCCAGCACCACAGTGGCCGCCAGCGACCGCCACGACACCAGCTGCGGGGGACAAGGAGTTTGGTGACTGCCCAGGGCACGGGAGCGGCCCGGCCCGCCGCCCGCGCTCCCTCCGTCCCTCNGGCCCGGCAGCGGCCGCGGCCACAGCCCCACAAGGACCCGCTCCGCGCCCGCCCGCAGCAGCCACATCCCCGCCACCCCCGCCATGTTCCCGCTGTCCGCACCGCCCCTTCCGGCCCGCCCGAAGCCGCCATGCAGCCTGCGCCGCGCGTCGCCTTCGGGGTCATCGCCGACATCCAGTTCGCGGATGCGGAGGACGGGCACGACTTCTTCGGCTGCCGGCGGCGCTACTACCGGCACAGCCTGCGCTTGCTGCAGGAGGCGGTGCGGGCGTGGGCCGGCGAGAGCCCGCCGATAGACTTCGTGCTGCAGCTAGGCGACAGCATCGACGGGCAGAACGCCCGGCGCGGCGAGGCCGAGAGCGCCTTGCAGAAGGTGCTGGAGGTGCTGGGGCAGCTCTCGGTGCCGGTACACCACGCGTGGGGCAACCACGAGCTCTACAACTTCAGCCGGGCGCGGCTGGTGCACACCGGGCTGTACAGCCGGCCCGCGCAGGGTTCGGACGGGCCCGCGGACACGGAGTGCCACGCCTATCACTGCAGCCCGGCCCCGCGGCTCCGCCTCGTCGTGCTCGACGCCTACGACACGAGCACCCTGGGCGTGGAGCCCGGCAGCCTCCGCTACCAGGAGGCCCTGCGGGTGCTGCGGAAGAAGAACCCCAACGATGACCTCAACAGCCCCGAAGGTACCTCCGGCTTGGCAGGGGCGCGGGCGGCCGAGCCTTCGCTGTCCGGAGCTCCCGGTGCTGACAGCGGGAAGCCAGGGGCACAGGCATGTACCCCATTGCTGCCCACCTCCGCCGCCTCCTACCGTCGGTGCGGCTCCAGGCGGGCACAGGAGATGCTCCCCCGTATGCCCGGTAGTGCCTTGGTGGGGCTGTGCTGTGCTCTGTGCCCCGCAATACCCGAACACCACGCAGCTGCTGGGGAAGCTGCTGTTGCAGAGCACCGAGTTATGCCCACCCCGCCCCATGCCCGCGGCACACCCAACGGTGGAAACCCTGTTTGTGTAGTGTGACCCAAACTCCTGATAACACTAACAAATAATCTTCTTCTTTGTGCAGGGGGCTGGAGTTTTGATCCAAGAAATGCAAAAAAATCCCCCAAAGGTTCTGAGAGTAAACCAACCATCAGCAGATTTACAAAATAGAGGAGCCATGGGAATGCGTTTGTGCCTAACATTCTTCTTCATTTCAGGACTCAAAGAACCTCATTTTGTAGCATTTAATGGAGGATTTAGCCAAGGCCAGCTGGACTGGTTCGATGAAGTCCTCAAGTTCTCTGATGAAAATGGAGAAAAAGTTATAGTTATGGGTAGGTGGATATGGAGGGGGATAAATAGGCAATCAGAATGGTTTGTGTTGGAAGGGCCCTTTAAAGCTAATCTAGTTCCAACCCCTATATTTGATGGAGGGTGTGTACTCCCATGGAAATATGTGGAAAAAGAAAGTTAGCTAGCCCTTGTATGTTAGCTGTGGAAAACGTAGTTGGTCTGGTGAGGTACAGATGAAAGAGCAGAACAGCAAACATGCCTCACTTGGGGTGAGCTTCCTGTACTCAGCTGGATGGCTGAACTTGCCAGCAATGAAGCAGATTTGTTAGTTTCACTCTCTTTATTTCCTTCCCTCTGGACTACAGCTCACGTGCCCATTCATCCCTCCGCTTCAAATGGAGTTTGCCTGGCCTGGAATTACGAGGCTGCCCTGTCAGTCATCTACTCACACCGCTGCGTGGTCTGCGTGCTCGCAGGGCACCTGCACGATGGTGCCTACTGCCAGGACTGCCACGGAGTTCATCACCTCACCCTCGACGGGGTGATTGAGACACCACCGGACAGCAACGCTTTTGGAACTATTTACGTCTATGAAGATAAAATGGTACTAAAGGGAAGGGGCAGAATTCCTGACAGAGTTATGCATTTCTGAAATACCACGCAAATACAGATTGCTCTTCTTCAGGAAGGACTTGGACAAAAATGTAGGAGATTCAGCTGTTTGCTTTTAGAAAGCTGTGCATGGCTGATCCTCGTTGCTTTAGCTCAGGCTTTTTTCTCTCGGATACAGAATTTTATGTTTCTGTAAGAAAGCACCTGATTTCATTTTGGAGAATAGAGAAGGCTGGTAATTGAAATACATATGCTGGAATGCAGAATGTTGATTTCAAACACCCAGTCCTGACTGGATTGCTACTGTGAAAAGATGCAAACCATATAACAAATATTGTTCAAAACACAAGTCCCACTGCTGTTGTCTCAGTGAGCATTAAAACATGCAGAGTTGTACCTGCCCAGCCACATCTCTATTTATTTTCTGTGAACATTACAGTAAGGTCTCATGTCTGCAGAATATATACAGCCTGTAGCCTAATTCAGTGTTCCAACATTGCTTTAAAAGACTGAAGTAATCCTCAGAAAAAGCTGAGCCTAAGGAGAATGGAGACCATCTGTGCTGCACCACAGAATGCTGAAGATACTTGGACTGTGTCGTGTGTGAACAGCTGGGATCACCTGCAGCAGTGCTGAGAGAGTGAAGCCTGGCACCCATCTAAATAAAGGTGTTGTGTGTTACACCTCAAGCTGTCCTGGCTCTGTCCCAGCCAGCTCCACCTGTGCTTCCTTCTCCAGGATGAATAGTGGGACATGCTTGCTGCTGCAGGGCTACTGCATGGGTCATGCTTTCCAAGAAAAACTAGGTGAGCAGCAGAGTTGTGACAGTGCCCACATCTGCTGGTGATATGCTCGAACATGCACTTCCCAGGAAATAAAAGATATGGAGGCTTTCACTAAGTTTTCTTTAAAAAAATAGTGTTTATTGCTCAGTAAAACCAGTGACTTTCATTTAAAGATAATAGCAAAAATAATTTTTTTCAGATATATTCTACATACAATTTTAGCAAAGAATAGAAATAAAGACTGCTCAATTTTCCATGAAGTCTGAAATGAATTATCCAGGCACATTTTTGAAAGTTCTATGGCTGTAAATACTCATATATTAAAACAGTTATTTGCTTTACTTGTCCATTATGTTACAAAATAGTAGATTTCCCAAACTACAAGGTGATGGGAGAGTGATCCAGGGATGCAGTGATATTTTGAATATACCACCAGAACAGACATTAGGTCAATGGTGCTTGGAAAAGGTAAGAAGCAGCAAGGTGAACAGTTTCAATAGAAAAATTCCCCACTCAGATTTAACATTGTTCCTGAACATTTTACCAAACCTCAACTACTGCTGGAAGCAGACAGGTATTCCTGGGTCCTATCAAACTGACACTCACCTTTCATTAAGCACCAAAAACAAAGGCAAGTAAGGTCAGCATAGCTACTGTAGACTTTCTCCCACCCACTTAAATCACTGTTTTGCAGTGTGTTGGCCAGGACTCTCGCACATCTTTGTTCACATAAATGTACAGCCACGCAGCAAAGGGGAAGACGGGCACAACCACTGCAGCAACCAAGCTAACTCCTCCCAGGGGACTCCTGTAACAGAACAAATCCAACAGAGCTACTTCAAATCACTGAGTCTTTAAGGCTGAAACGGATCTCCACAATCATCAAATCCAACCCTGCACTTCATACCACCATGCCCACTAAACTCTATGGTGCAGTGCCACGTCCAGTCTTTTTTAGAACACTTCGAGGAATGGTGACTTCACTACCTCCCTGGGCAGCCTGTGCCAATGCTTGCCAACTTTTTCAGTGAAGGAATTTTCCCTAGGATCCAATCTCAGCCTCCCCTGGCACTGCTTGAGGCTGTTTCCTCTAGTCCTGTCCCTTGTTCTCTTGGAGCAGAGCCTGATCCCCACCTGGCTGCACCCTCCTGTCAGGGAATAGAGAGTGCAAAGGTCTCCCCGAGCCTCCTTTTCTCCAGACTGAGCCACTCCAGCTCCCTTAGTGACTCCTGGTGCTCCAGACCCTTCCCCAGCTCTGTTCCCTTCCCTGGACATGCTCCTGTCCCTCAAAGTCATTTCTGAAGTGAGATGCCCAAAGCTGACCCCAGGGCTGGAGGTGCCTCAGCAGTGCAGCACAGGGGACAGGCACTGTCCCCATCCTGCTGACCACACCATGGCTGGGACAGGCCAGGATGTCCTTGGCCTTCCTGGCCTCTGCTATAGCTAACACATAACATTCACATCTGCAGCTGGAAGGGCAAGCAGAGAGCCTTTGGCCACTTTAATGGGGCTCCTGTGGATGTATCACCAGAGTCCTTTATTGGAGAGGCACAAATAATTTTCTCACAACTCAGGCTACAGAAACTAGTTGGAATTTTTAGAAAAGCATCTTAAGCAAAGAGAAAATGCCCCCATTATGGCAGGGGGCCAGAAGAAAATGCTTCATGTAGCCTTATATTCCCCCCTGCCCCAACTTTTATTTCACAAGACCCTCCAAACTGTAGCATCAGCTGCTACTGCTTGGGCATCTAGAAGGTTCAGAGGGTGACATGAAACAGGAAAACAAGCTGCCAAAATCAACTTGTGTTTTCAGCAAGCTAGTCACTAAATGTGAACATTGGAATGGATTATTAAAAAAGAGAAAATAAAACTTACTTTCCTGAACTGCGACAAAGACTCATCCATACTGTAATAATCACCAGACCAAACAATTCTCTAAAAAGCCAAACAAAAAACAATTCAGAAAATAATACAAACGCATGTCTCCGTTCCAACAATACAAATTTTGCCTCCAAAACAGTAGTGGCTGCTCCTTTGGAGAAGTTCAATATATTTTACTAGGATTATAATTACAAAGGTATTTACAAAGATTAACTTTGCTTCACACCACGAATCTACAAATTGACATGACAGCTAAACAGCTGCAGAAATTCCCACCTCCACATTTTGTTCTATTGCTGGACTTACATTCTGTAGCATATTTCTCTAATTAACATAGGCAAAGCAGGCACATTTCTGTCACTGAAATAGACCAAAAGAACATCCCAGTTTTCCAGACTGTGATTAGGCACAGAAGTAGCTGCCAGGACTTCACCTCAGTACTTTGCAAGCACCTATTTTTAGGCAACTCCTGAATGGCCAGGTGAGAAATTCTCCTTTGTCATAAATCCTTTGGAGAACTCAGCAGCCCATGCCAGATAAACATGCATTTCATATCACCTCAAGAGTTTCTAAAACATTGATTACCACTCCTGCAGCTCCAGGAAAAGAGCAAAAAGCTGTTTCTCTGTGCTTGTGCCCTGGTCTCTGAAATCCAGACAAGTAACTCTAACTGCCTGCCACAGTCAGGGAAGCAATGACTGTTCACTTCCCTGTGTCCAGGGAGTCACTGGTTTGGAGCATTATGGTCCCTCCTTTTGGTCTGATTCCTCTGGACCAACAGCACTTATTGGAACAGCCCAGGAAATAAAGTTTTGGAAGGTGATACCAGGAGGAGATAATTTGGTGACCTGGATTTGGGCAGGGGCAAATAAAACCCACTGCTTACCTGCCTTCCTCTTCATGAAAAATGTTTCCTTTAGCATAAGCAAACAAAGAGTAAGCCAGAGCAATGGTCCCAAAAACACAGCCAGCAGTGTGAAGGTCACAGAGGCTCCTCCAAACACCATTGTCTGGGGAAAAATAGAGACTGTCAGCCACCATCATGAAGCATGAAGTAAACTCATCTGAGTCTCCCACAGCCCTGAAGAGCAAATAACTCTTGGTGAATTTACATAAACCTGCAGTTTTACAAAAGTTGTGCTATTATAACCTTTATTTTCCACAGATCTTGGCACAAGGAAAACCTTATGAGTTCAATATGCAGATTCTCTTGACAAGCCAAAGGCCATTATGTCACCTATCACAGAGTAAACCTCCCCTGAAATGTTCAAAACCACAAGCAACCAACCCTCATGAGTTGTGAGCTCAGGAATGCTGCCACTTGATATGCTTAAGGTAGCCAGAATGCCAAGAGACTGCAATGGTGCGATTTGTGACAATACTGTGGACTCCTGAGGGTTTTCCTTTTAAGCGTGATTTTAGTTTATTCAGTATAAGTATCCATCCAGAAATGATACAGTCACTTTGTGTATATAAAATGGCCTTACTTTAAATTATTTCCTCTGTATTAAAATACAAAAATCTTAACTATGTTCCGAAGACCTGAAACAAAGCTGATCTGAATGATCCTCTGAACTGCTATTAGCCCCCACAGCAAACCCCCTTGGAAACACAGCCTTTGAATGTTCTTATTGCTGCCCATTGCTCTGTGGGGCAGCTGCAGTACCTGGCACTGAACAACCTTTAGCACTTTCATGGGACTGTGCAAAGCTCAGATGCTCTAGCACGAGGTAGATAAACAAAAATACAGATTTACAACAATGAAACAAAGGTCAACACACAGAGCCAGGTTCAGAGCATGCTCCCAGGCTTCTGCTTCAGTCAGGCTTTAAGCTGGAACTGAGGTGCAAAGGCAGGCCCATCCCAACAGCTGGGCTTTCTGCTGGGCTCCTCTCCTCACCTGCAGCATGTCCAGCCACCAGCACTAAAGCAATGACCAGCTTCTGTAGAAATAGGTCCTGTAAATTTTTGCCCTCAGAAGGTAGTAGGATTTGTTTCCACATAGCCTGATTTTAATCTGTGGTTCAATTAAAAAAAAACCAAACAAACAAACAAAAAAAAGAGCAAAACAACAACCTTTTGAGGGCAAAATTTGAGCAGAGACTGTTTTGCACACCAGTATCATACCTGTTATTGAAGGGTTGATGCTGACAAGCAGTGTCAGGGCAGCTGGCACTAAGTAGACAACCTGTTAATGACATATAAATCTACTCGGTAGCAAAACTTAGCAAGGTCAGGAAGCAGAAGTGCCCAGCCACACTAGCACTTCTCCCTTTCGCAGCAGTCAGAGGCACAGAGCAGATCCCAGTCCCTCACCCTTCTGGCATGCCCAGGCACTGCTAGTACTCATCTTCACCCATCACCACCCAAAAACCTGGGGCCATCAGCCCACAACCAGCACTTGTTCCTCTGTTACGGAATACTGCCTGCCTGACCAACCACTGCAGAGCCCTCTTCCTGAATGCTGATCCTCCAGGGAAAGCACTGACAGGACAGGGTCCTGCCCGGCCCTGGACTCCCCAAACCCTCCACCTGCGCTGGGGCGTTTTGCTCCCCTATGGTGCCGCTGCCATAGGGGCACACAGGGTCAGCTCCTGCCCAGCCAGCAGCTCCTGTCGCACACACAGACTGTCTGCCCGCAGGTCCCAGCCCAGGGCCGGGGCCGCGGGCTGCTCAGTGCCCGAAGCAGGACGGACACAGGAGCGCAGCTCGCTCCCCATTTCCCCTGGAGGCCCCGCTGAAGAGAGCGGCAGAAGGCGAGAACTCAAGGCAAGTCAGGGCCACGGGCACAGCGGGGTGCCGGACACGAGGGGCAGGAGCAGCTCGGGATGTTCTGCACAGGGAAGCGGTGCTCTGCAGGGGCAGGTGCAGATATGGGGGGGATCAAGGCACATCCTGGAAGCACGGTCGGGTTCCAGCCATCGCTGCAGTAGACATCGTTTTCCCGGCGTCTGCTCGCTCTTCAGCTGGAAGCCGGGACGTTTCCTCCGGCGGCCCCGGATCGGACGGGCGTAAGCGGAGCGGGGCTGGGGCCGCCAGGACCTCCGGGGCAGGAGGTGCCGAAAGGGAAGGGGAAGAGCGGCCCGTACTCACCATCCAGAGCCCCGCGTCGGGGTCGTTCACCTGCAGCGGGAGGCGCGCACTGAGACCCCGCAGCCGCCGGCCCAGCCGGGGCCGCGCTCCGCGGGAGGAGAGTGGAGGGGACGGGAGAGGAGCCCCGGCCTCACCTGCACGGCGGCCGCCAGCCCGAAGAAGGCGGCCATGAAGAGATTGCAGAGCCGCCACAGCCGCGCCGCCATGGCCGGGCCGGGCCGGGGGGCGGGACCGAGGGGCGGGACAAGGGCGGGCCTCGATCCCGATCCCGGCGCTCATCCCGATCCCGGCACTGATCCCTATCCCGGTGCCGATCCCTATCCTGGTGCCGATCCCTATCCCGACGCCGATGCCGATCCCGGCTCCGATGCCGGTCCTGATCCTGATCCTGATCGCGGGGCCGCCCGGGACGGGACAGTCAGCGCGGCGATACTGCGAGGGAGGTGAGACTCTGGCACAGGGTGCCCAGAGCAGCTGTGGCTGTCCCTGGATCCCTGGAAGTGTCCAAGGACAGGTTGGACGAGACTTGGAGCAACCTGGGACAGTGGAAGGTGTCCCTGCCCATGGCAGGGGGCTAAATGATGAGATGAGTTTTAAGGCCGTTTCCAACCAAAACCATTCTGTGATTTTTGTAATGATTCAGAATTAGTTTTGTGTTTAAGAGATTCAGTAATTTTGTGTAGTCTGGAGAAGCAAAAAGGATATTGCTCAGAAGAATAGCACTGTACCATCGTTCTCGGATCATTTATGGCAAAAAGTGATTTTATAAATGATGAACTGAAAGTGGGTCCTTTAGAAATATGATATTTACCAAAACCGAGCCTCTGTGAGATCTTGTCTTCCACCAATTTCAGTATCAGCATCATGCGGTTCCCTCAGCACCCAAGAGAATCAGGTCTTGCTGAATTGTTATGTGGAGGACATGTAAATGTGTCCACATTTGTGGAGAGGATTAATTCTCATCTTATTTTTAACTGAATCTTTCCTTGAGCAGGTTACAAGAGATGAAATTACTGCAAATAAAGCCACAGAGAAGTAAGAGTTGTCTTTGTGAAAGTCCCTACCCCTCACCTCAAAAGAAACAGAGCTCTAGTAATGAATTACCTTCATGCCTTGTTTCCAGGTCAAGTATAGACTCTTGAATGTATTTTCTAACACTGCAGAAGTAATTCTGGGCTATGAAATGGAAATGTTGAGGACTGAAAAGCAACAGTGGTGATAAAAAGTGTAAGAGGAATGTAAGAAACAACATGTCTTTCATTAGCATAATAATTATTAGCATAATATGATAGAAAAATAAAAGCAGCCAAGCTTTTCAGGCACACCAGTTCTTCTTTGTGTGAGAAACAAAATTATGAGTCACTGCCCATTTTTTTCAACCATACTGGCTGATCTTCAAATTGAAAATTGATCTGTGATTAAGTCTTTGGCTCTTTAATTTGTCTGATCACAAGTAATTGCGCAAATTTGCACAGCCCACCTAGTTTCTGTCACAGCTGGGCTGCTTCTTGACATCTCATGGGCTGCACAGTCAGGAGGGGAGAGAGACCAGATGGGAGAAACTGATAGAGATTGGGAAGGAAGCCGAGAAATAGCTGGACAGACACATCCCTGCATGGCATGAGACAGGACTCTGCTGAGGGGAAGGGGAGGCTGGGCTGGCAGAAAGTAGCTTCTAATGGGAGAAGCTTGAGAGGCATGGCATGGAAGGTTTGGCAATCCTGTGACTGAGCAAAGTTCAGTGACACAAGAGCAAGGGAAGGCAAAAGGCCCCTCTGTCTCTCCTGAGATAGGGTCAGAAGGAGGGATTGGTTTACCAACTGTGGCCTTCTTTACTGCTCTAATTCACAGAATCAGAATATTCTGAGCTGGAAAGGACCCATGAGGATCATAGAGTCAAACTCTTGAGTGGATGGCCCACAGAGGGATAAAACCTACAACCTTCATGTTAGCATCATGCTCTGGCCAACTGAGCTAAATGGAATTCAAAATCAATCAGGCTGTAACATGCCTGAGAAATAAAAAGGTCTTTCCGTGTTGGGTGTGCTTATTGCAAAGGAAAGGTTGACACTGTTCACTTTAAAGCTTTATCAACTTTCCTGAGCACTTCCTCCAACCACCTGCTGCAGGGACACAGGAGCATTTGGCGGCAGAAGGCAATACTGACTTCTCCCATGAGAGGGAGGCCAAGAACCTTTAGTATCCTTGAGTAGAACTTGAGCTACTTATTCCTCAATATTAGGCAAAACATCTTCCCTCCTTATGACTCTCTGGACCTGCTACTTCCCCCACAGCAGTCTGAGCTTATCTTCACTGTGACAACTCCACCTGGAAAGAACAGAGGCAGCAGGGATGGGCCCTACAGCCAAGCTGTGATATTGAAAGCTAGGACATTTCCCAAGGGCCTGCACCAGAGATTTTACTACAACACAGCCACAGTCACCCATCACAGTGACCCATTCCATAATGGCCCTCATCCTTGTGTCATGAATGATGTAATATATTGGTTTAGATTGGATCAAAAGTGATTAAAAGTCTCTGGATGGGCAGATGAAGGGTCTGGGGCCTTTGGTGTGTTCCTGGTCACAGAACTCTGACTGCAATTCCAGTAGGGACATCTGGAGATAAATGCATGGTTGCACAGCTGATATTGCCAAAAGAGCTCTGGGTTTTGTTGCCTTAACTGGTGGGTCAGGTGCCAGGAGCAGGGAAGGACAGGGCCCACCTTCCTGAGAATGCATCAGTGTTCCCTCACTGACCAACTTCAGAGGACACACTTCTGAAACAAAGGCAAACTAATCCTGGCACTCTTTTTGCTCAAGAGCCTGGGTGCACCAGGTAAGTAATGCAGAGGGACAGGGAAACATGATACATACCTCAAGGGAATTTAATTTTTGGGTAAAAACAGCATGTAATGTTGAATTTCATATGTAATATTGTTTGTTGGATGACAATGCCATTGTGTGTCAGTTACCACGGACAATGAGTATGGACTGCTCCAGATACACCAGTCATGGACTAACTGAACTCAACAGACATCTTGGTGGGGATGGCCAGTAACTACTGAAACAATGCCTGTGCTCATATAGTTATATGAGTATATATGTATATGCATACAACATAGTTGGAAAGTATAAGATCTGGGCATGATGTAAATGGTACAGAATAAAGGGTGTATGATGTCCTGGTTGCAGAGAGAAGGGCACTTCAGGAAAAAATGCTGACAAACCACTCTCATGTTTTGGTGTGGCACAGTGTTTTAGGAATAAAGTGATAAGTTACAGATATCACATATGTTGACTTTAGGAAGGTTTTTAACATCTTTGCCTGACCCCTTTTTAAGAAGATATAAGGGCATGGTGAGTGTAAAACTGGTGAGGTCATTGTACCTCAAGTGCTAATTATCAGTGTTTGTCAAAATGGAAGGACATATTCAGAGGATTTTTGCAGGGGTCTGTTCTGATGCCAGATCTTTTTAATTACTTCAGTTAACAACCTGGATGATTAACACCCATGACTGCCTTATTAAGCCTGCTAATTATTCCAAGCTGTTGAGGACAGCAAAGACAACAGAATTCAGCACTAGGTGGAGAGATGGCTTGCAATCTGCAGGGCAACATTCAACAGCTACAACTTCCAGCATTACTTCTATGAGCAGTGAGCAACACAGGTTTAGATGAGGGAACTGGGTGGGTGCAGTTTTCAAAAAAAAACCCAAACCAAAAAAAACCCAAAACCAAAACAAAACAACAACCAAAAAAAACCCCAACAAAGAAAAACCCCACCAACCCAAAAAACACTCTCCTCCCCAAAAAAACCCAAAAAACCCCAAAAGAGTCCACAGTGTAATGGTGAGCAAACTGAACACAGTGAAAAAGGCAGATACCATCCTGGAGCATGTGAGCTGTAGCCTCCAAGGCAAGCTGGGATAGTATGCCTAGCTAGAGATGCTGTACTTCAAAAAATGCAGAGGGACAGAGAAAACATCAAAGGAAGTCAGTGAGGATGCTGGGAGGCATAGAAAACATAAAGAAAGGCTGAAGGAAATGAATTGATGTAATGTGTAGAAGAGAAAGCTGAGGTATGGAGAAGAAGGGAAACATTGCAGTTCATCATTGCACATAATCAAGTGACCAAGGGGTCATTTTGAAGAAGGCTATGGCCATAGTGATCAGGGCAGGTTATAAAGGATTTGAAATTTTAAAATAAACCCTAAAGTTAGGCTTTTGGATGATGTTAGGATATGTGCCAGAACAGATTGCTAGGGAATGACACAATCACCATTGCTGGAGGTCTTTAAGGAAAGGTTTCACAAATGTGTCAGAACAGGTATTATTGATCCTCCCAGATCTGCAGTGAGGGGAAAGTATGACTTTAGCTAATTGTGAGCAAACCACACATAGGTGACACACAGAAGTGGAAGTCGGCTTGTGCCAGCATTTGCCAGCAGGCACTGGGTTTCTGCATCAAAGCCTGCAAGGTGCCAACCCTGGACCTGCCCTCCGGGGTTAATGCAGAAGAGAAGGCTTAAGCAAAACACAAGAGAAAGGAAAGATGTGGAACTAGGGAAGGGAATGTTTTTTGTGTCAGGACTCAAACTGCACTTTCTGCCCCTGCCTCCCCCAAAGAAATTAACTCTCAGCATTTAAGACTAATTTGCTGGTAAGAGCAAGTGGTTAAATCACCATCAGGTGCCTTTGGAGCACCTTGAAAAAAATGGAGGAAGCCATGTGTGTTTATGTATATAAACCACTCTTCACTCATTCACCTGGCAGCTGTTCTTAGCCAAAGCTTTTACTTTGGTTCTCACCTAAGCTATGTTACAGCTGTGTTGCTGCTGTGTACAGCTGTGTCCTGGGGCTGTGAGCCAGACCCTGACCTGGGAACTTGAACGTCAGCCCTGCCCATGACACAAGGCTAGACTGAGCCTGGTCACTGCCATGAGTCACTGTGCTGCTCACCTGGCTCGGGTCTGGCCTCTGGCTGTGGAGGCCACTGCCCATCCACCACATTATGTTGCACTTCTCTCACAGAGCACCATCCCTGGTGCTCCCCAGTGTTGTGTAGGTGAAGGTATACGGTTGGGATTCTGCTGGTGCCAGGCAATGAGGTGTCCCGCAGGGGAATATGGAAGGAGAGGATAAAAGCACACCTTCACCAGGTGTACGTGTGGGCTTTGTTACAAGCTCTTCCAGATGCTGGCACTGAGGGTTGCCTCCCATGGTGCTCACACCAACCACACCCAGGAAGGGCTGTTCCTTGTGGAAGCTCAGTGTACGATGACTCCCATTCCCCTCCTAACCAAAGTGCCGGAGGGAGGGGCCAGACTGGAAGCAGCTTTGAAAAAGTCAGTAATGTCCTTAGAGAGGGTGGAGGCCAAGATGGGACAGTGAAGGGCAGCAGTCTAAGTTCAAACCCAGCAAAGAGGTTACTGGGATCTTGGCTTGTGTGAGAGGGATTATGTTGTTCCCCAAGGCAAAGGAAAGCTGCATCCTTGGCAGGGAGGGAGGTGGGAGGAGAAACAGGGAGATGGTCAGGACCAGGTCTGACTTCTTCTCCCACTTCCTGACAAAGGTGAGCTCAGCAGTGTGAATTGTTCCCTGCAGAGCAAGATTTGGGCAGAAGGTTGGGCTCCCTCTGTAACCCAGGGACTATTTAGCCCATCTCCCTGATCTTCCCCACAGCTGAGCAGGGAAATCAGAAGACTCTAGGATGGAAGAAAATGCTCTTCTAAGTTTAAAACATATGAGGAAAGAAAAATCTTGGTCTTATCATGAGGCAAGAGGAATCAATATGAGCTGAACTGGGAGAGAAAGAAGAAAAAAATGATGGAGAGGCAGCTCCTCTTCCCAACCTCCTCTCCACTGCCCTTGCACAAAGGGCAATGGTTTGTAGTTCCTGGAGGCACTTCCAGTATGTGCTCAGGGCTTTATTATCACCTCCATGGTGATCTGGGCAATGGGGCAACAGGGAAAGAGTCCTCCTACTTCTAATACGTGGGACATCCAGCTCTTTCCTCAGCCCATCTCCATTCAGAAAGAGGGTCAGTATTGTTTCTACTACAAAGATGAGGACACAAGGCCTCCTGTATGTGAAGGGACTCCCCTATGTCATGCATCAGGCTGGAGGGGGTCCACAGCTCTGGGGCAACAATTTCACTGCTTTAATTCACAGTGTGTGCTGCCCCTATGACTAGGAGTGTGTATTTGCTGGACTTTAGAAGAATGGTCAGAAACCATGTGCTGGCATGAACAGCACTGGCCAAGAGAAGAAAATGAGGGGAGACTAATGGTGGCAGGATGAGACTGATGCCCTAGGTGTCCGGGAAAGCACGGCAAGGAGCTGTGCCCTGTGGTCTAGAAGGAGTCGGGAGAAGTTTGCGAGGGGCTGCCTGTGTGGGAGAAGTCCTAGCCCTAGGGCGAAGATGAGAAATGCGATAAAGCTGCTCGGGCCGACTGGCGGCCCCCAAGGGGATGTGAGACAGGACAGCAGATGTCCGGGCGCCGCCGACCGAGGGGCTGGCGGGGCCGAGCGCGGTGCGGGGTCTCCTGACGGGCTGCGCGCGATGCCCCCCGGCCCGAGAGAGCAACATCGGAGCCGCAAGACCGCCCGGGGATGCTCCGTCCCCCCGCGGGAGGCAGCGCCGCCTCCGCCCCGCCGCAGCGGTGCCGCAGGCGCGGGGCCCCGGCGGGGAGGGGTTTCGCGGC
>VXBU01014496.1:72689-158217 GCA_013400315.1 Bombycilla garrulus
GACAAACGTTTAAGTGAAATCACTTCAGTGGGAACTTGTGATTCAGTTTCGTTCCGATGGAAATTTACAGTGCTGCAGCGGGTCGTGTTGGTTCCTAATGGCACTTGTTGATGCTTGAGCAGCCTTGCAAAAACGATGGATACTTGTTTTTCAGAACGGCCTCAGCAGACCCTTTGAGTTTCTCCTTTAAAGTCAGACCACTGAAAAATACTCTCTGCTTGAAAAACATTTTAGGCCTTATTAGGTTGAGGTGGCACAGTGCTGGTGTGTTTCGGTTTTTTTTAATTAAATACAGGGATGGTGATATTAAAGAAGCAGTTTTTTTATTAAATAAGCTGTTTTGAGACCAGGAAAAAGGAAAGGTTGCTCTCTCTGTGATAGTAGTGCAGGTACTGTTGTGAAATAATGTTTGTCATAGTTATTTCCTGTATTCTGTGTTCTGTCCTCCTGCTGTGGACTGTGCTGAGACTGGTGGGGACTTGTTTGGGCAGAGAACTGATGATTAAACTGAAGAGTTTGATATATTTGGAGTAAAAAGGTGAATTTTGTCTCCTTGTAGTTTCTCCTGTGTGAAGGGTTGGGTACTTTTTGGGCCTTGTCAAGGTAGTATTATGTCTTTCAAAAGCCAGAATCCCAGACTTTATGAATTAAATACATGGCTTAAAAATTTGACCATGATATGCCAAAGCAGTTGTGATTTAATAAGAACAAGCCTTGTTCTTGTAGTGCAGCTACAACCCTCAGTGTTGCCCGTTGTATTTCCACCTGACCAGTTTTTCATATTTAAGTTGTTCCTCAAATCACCTGTACCTTCTAAGGCTGTGAGTTGGTTTTGCACCCCGACACCTGTGATGCTATGAGCTTGTGGTGATGTAGCATCTGCATGCTCTGTCCCGTAGAGGAAGGGCAGTGGTTCTAGTTTAAAGTGGCTGTTTAAATATGGATTCAGGACCAGGGGCCAGTGTGATGATGTCCAAGTGCTGGTGGTTTTTCCTAAGGTAAGAGGTGAGTGTTTAAGTGTCCCAGGAGGAGTTGTGTGTGGGATCCGGGCTGAGCTCTGGAGCAGCAGGTTGCTGTGAACTTTGATGGTTCCTGGAACATGCAAGAATCTCTGTCCCAGGAGGACCTGTGCTGCCACACCACCTGGGTGGGATGGGAAGGGGCTGGACGTGGCTGCAGGTGCTGTGCAGGCTGTTGGGGCAGCTCTGGCTGCTCTCCAAGATGCACAATGGCTTTGCCCACAACTTGTGTTCCTGCTGATGCCAAGGGAAGCTGAGCTGAACAAAGAAAACCCCAGAGAAGTGTCGAGCGTTCTGCCTTTGGGATGCCCAGCTTGTGCCTGTGGTGGGGCTGGGCAGGCACTGGAGCAAGGGAGGTGCAGGAATGCATTGCCGGGTGGGGAGAAGTGTAGGTAGGTCTGCATCAGTGTTGATTTAATTGGCTTAAACAGCATGACAAGGTGGAGCAGGGACGTCATTAAGCTGGAAACAAGTAATTATATGTAAAAAAAAAAAAGTTTTGCTCAGTTAATTTTCAGCCAGAAACATTCTGACCTGTCTTGTGCAACTGCTGCTGGAGGGAAGTGGGAGAGGGTGGAACTCCCATGCCAGAGGACTCTGAAGTGCTTCCCTGGACAGCAGTCTGTTGCTTTTGGAGACCCTGCCCAGATGCCCTGTGCTTGGGCAAGCTTGCCTGAGGTGAGAGTCCCTTGCAGGGGGTTTCTGTTTTGGTGTCAAGGGGTGGGGGGCAGTTTTATAAGGAGTGTCAGCTGTCAGGGCATTCATTGGGGCCTGGGGATGGGGAAGAGTTGTGAGGATGGTGGTACAGAGGAGAAGTCTTCAGAGAAATTGAGGCCCATCACACTGATGCCCAGGGCAGGGGCAGCAGATACAGGTTTCTGCATGCCACTCAGTTTTGGTTTTAATTCTGTATCCTACACCATTTTTGATGCACACCAGTGAAAGTCCTCCAGATGTCAATACAGCCCTGTCCTTGTGCTGGGCTCACTGAGCAACCATGGCCCTCAAGCCTGGTGATCAAGCAAGGGATTGCTTCAGGCCTTATTACTATTCACCCTTATTCTGCATGCCCCAGCTTCCCTCTCATGTCATCTCCTGGCTACCTGGATCAGCTGCCTGTGCCAAAGGACCTGGAGCTTTGTTTCTTCCCAAAAAGTCTCCTGGCCAGTGCAGTTCATGGTGCAGTTCAAGGCACAGCTTGGATACAAAAGATAGCTGGAATTTTGAGTATCAAAAACATATCCTATCTATAACTTTTAAATGTCTGTTGCATGCACACTGAAGTCTGTCTGGATGCTGGTGACTGCTGGTGTGAGGAGTTCTTGTTCTTACTCATGTAATGTTAACCTTCAGGAACAGTCCTGAATATTTAGTGTCCTGGATGTTTTGTGGAAGAAACAGTTTCTATGGGAAGTAGGATACCTTTGACAGTGATTTAAGGAAAAACCAACACCCAAACTGTAATTGGAGCAATTTTGTGTTTCTCTCATTGCCAAAATTAGTAATAGTCATTACTGCTAACATTACTCAGAAAATGATAATTTGAAGAATGGTGATATAAAATCTAGAAATGAAGTTTATTCCAAGGCATAGGCAGAATTTTGATTCTAATTACAATCTGTGGAGTCGCTCATCCTAACTACAGTGCCAAAGAGGAACTGGAACCACTTATAACTGATGATTATGGCATCAGCTCAGCTGCATTGGGCGCTCAGGAAGACTGGGGGCAACTGGGACTTCTCCAAATACTCACTGCCTGGTGTGCTCTGGTGTCTTTAAAAAGCAAAGCAGAGCTACTGCATATGTCTTCTCAGATGTTCATCATGGCTTAGATGTGATGTGTGGCAATTCCTGACCGGTTCAACCAGAATTTGGGATTCTCAGTTCCCTTCACCTGTGTGTGGTCCTGTTTCTCCCTCACTGATGTCTGCCCTCTTCACCTGACTCCAGCCATTTTAGCAAAAAATCAGAGGAGGTCGTTCTCTAGTGAGAGTCCTTTGTGGATATGAGGCAAGGAGCCTGGACAGGGAGGTTGTTAAGTGGTGTCTGAGTGCATGAGGAGATGACCTAGAGTCCCTCTCTTACCCTTGGGTGCCATTCATGATGATATCAGTGGCTTACTGAAGCTGGATAATCAGTTCCTATTTACAAGGAAACTCTGTCCTGTACTTTTTTCTTTCTGGCAGAAAAGAGCTGCTGAGAGGCTTTTTGCGAGGTCAGGAATCATTCGTGTTTGGCTGGTGGCAGCATTGCTGAGTACTATGATGGACTTCGGTGAATTTGGTGTGGGTGTGTAATGTACACTGTGTCAGTGGAGTAATCATGGCTCCTGCACACAACACTGGCAGAAGCAGAATATTGCTTGAAACCATTTGTGGGCATTGCTGTGACCAGATTGATCCTCAGTGTGGGAATTCAGTTAGAGGTGCTGTGATTCCTGTGTCCTCCTCTGTTGCTTGCTGCCTTGGTGAGTGCATGGAGTGACTGGAGCTGCTCCCCTCCCCGCTCTTGCCCTCGGTAGAATTATCAAACCTGTGCGTGTTGGCAGACAGCGCTGATGCAGGCTGACTCTGGCAGATTGACAGGTGTATATCTACTTGAACATATTTGCATTTGTTTAGAATGATAAAACTTGTGTGGTGAGCAAATCAGTGTATTTTAGTTCATTTGTGCCTCCAGTTTATTCCTCTATGGGCCTTATGGCCCTGTCTGCTTTGTGTCCGAGTCTTGGCTTAAGCTTGTGTGTGTACGGTTGTGTTGGTATGTGGGCATATGGTTTTGCATTTTGGCTCTCTATTTTGTTTTACTTTTAATCAACTGATGTTTTTGATATGTCTGCTTTCCTGGTAAAGGGGCAGCCCAGTCTCCTCAGATGCTGGGAGGCCTTTTCAGTTACTTTATGCTGATTTGAGGAAGTTAGGAGGTGTGGGAATCACAATATTACCCATCAAAGTGAGAGTTATCCTGCAAGAGAAAGATGAGTTTTGTGAGGAAGCAGAAAAAGCCAAAATGTGTACTTTCCAAACTTCATGTTTTTCAGGAGTCCCTGAAATTAAATTTGTGTGTATGGAGTGAAGCATTGCTTACAGGAATCTTGTGTAACCACATCAAGCTCTGCATGTATCAAACACACATAATCAGCTTCTTAGCATCATGCAGCTTTGGATGTCTTCAGTTGGATTTCGGTTTGATAAGATTTTATATGAAAGAAAATGTGGAGATCTGTTTCCTGGTGGAGGAAGTAGGCTACCTGTTGTAGCTTGTGGAGACTGGAAAGCAAAGCTTCATGAGGGGAAGAAACTGTGCAGGGTGTTTGTGTAAGTGCTCTGCTCTGTGGGTGGAGTGGAACTGGCAGCAAATACCCATCTCTAGGCTCCACTGAAGTGATGTTTGTAAAGAAGGTATAAAAATCTCTGAATAGATGTGATGCTTCTGGCATCCTCTCAAAGGCTGGAGCGCACTGATCTGGACCAGCGTTGGAAAGGTGCTGGTGATGTTCCCTGCTGTCATGTACTTCATTTAAAATGGGCTTCATTGTATTTGAATGCTCCTTAGATGTGCATGTGTGTCTTGTCCTTCTGCCTTGTACTAAGACAGCAGCATCCACTCAGGAAGGTGGGGCTTGCTGTGCTGCAGCAGCAGGATGGGGAAAACCTTCCTGATACTGACAGTTGAACCTTTTCCCTGTGGTTCAAGAAGTATTGCCTTGGGATATAGGCTTTTTCATGGATATTCTGGTCAGGATGGATTATTTTTATTATTGTACAGTGTTGTCTGTTGGCTTTGGAGAGATGAACAAATGTTTTGGGGCTTGCTTTGTTATCCAGGTCATTTATGGTTGCTGGGCTGTAATATCTCTTCTGCAATGAGAAACTGAGTCTCTCTGATGACACTTGTTCAAAAACAATCAGTGTCTTTTTGCCTAGGAGTTACTGCATTTTTAAACTGTTTTTATATCAGTTTGGTTGGTTTCTGGTTTTTGGCTCTCCCTGTGCAGTTCTGCTCCTACTCCCTTGGCCAATGCCTTCAGTAATGTGAATCTCCCACGGTGTTATTCCAGGCTGCTGGTGTTCCCTGCAAAGGGCTTTTGTCTGTCTTCTGGGTGGTCAGGTTTCTTTTCATGTTGTGGATTTGTTTGATTGCAGAAGGGATGTGTGAGCAGTGGGTAAATGACAGTGCAGTGCTTGTTGAGCATGGAAAAATGTCTTTCAAAAAGGTGTGTTACTATGGCTGGTTTACTTAATATGCAGTAGTTACTCCTGGTAAATCCCTGGAGAGAAACACTTCACCTGTGTTTCTTCGGTTCACAGATGACTTGAATACTTGTGTCTCTGCTAGGCTGAGAATGGAACAGTTATTGCATGTTCATTGTCCCTCTGGTTTAGAGGATGTCTGGAACATGAGTGTGAGGCTCACCCCTTGCAGTTGGCACTGTTGACTGTCAAAATATTGAAATACTTGATTATCAGAATCAATGGGAAGGAAAGTGCTCAGAGTTATCCTGGAGGTGCTGAGGGGTTAAGCCATTGTTTATAAAGTGTGAAATGCAGAGAAGAGAGTGGGTTTCATTTCATTCTCCTGGGACAGGATTGCAGGAAGGGTTTGTACAGCCTCAGAGCTTTGGTTTTTACTTGTGGTTATGTTAGTGTCTGAAAGAGAAAAAATAATGTTTGCTGTGACTCTGCACCCTGTTTTCTACCCCTGGCCCATCTCTTCGTACTGCCGCTGAGCTGTTGGACAAGTTATCTCTGTTACAGGTCTCTTGCTGAGGTTTGCTGGGTGGATTTATGTAAACTGTATATGAGATGCCTGGAAAACTGCCACTGCAGTGACACCTCCTGTGGCAGCCTCTCGAAGGGCTGCTCCTGTGCTACCAGCATTGAACTGACTATAAGAGCTGGTATGGATGTGCCTTTAGCATACACAGTCTATCTGTTTGTTCACCTTGTAGGCATTTCCCATGTTGGACCATGTTTGTCCCCGTGCCTTAGGAGTGGTCCCAGCTCAGGACCTCTCTTTCCTCTTTAGAAATGTGTCTGAGTAAATTGGCCTTTTTCCCGAGATGTTGAAGCTGAAGGGAAGGATAGACTGCAGCGAGATTTGCAGTAGGAGAGACTTGAACTAATTCTTGTGATTTAATATGGTAAACTCGGAGCACCCAGAGGATAGTAGAGATGTGTTTTAAATCAAAGCATGTAAAAGAACACTGATAAACTTTGGCAGCCGAATGGAAATAATGATAAGGAGGGAAGGGACAGTTGAAAACTTGCTCTGCCTCAGCAGTGAAGCTTTGTCAGGCTGAACATTTGCATTTTGGAGCTGGTGTTCTGGTGCTGACTTTGGTTATAAACTCATTCCACTTGTATTTTATGTCTGGTTCTTACAGTCATCTGCAGATTTACTGGGTTTGCTTTTGTTTAAGGGGAAGCTTTAGATCTTGAAGCTCGGCATCATGCACATTTCCTGGTCTGCTTAAGTGGCTGTTTCTTCAAGACTAGTCCTGCAGTTCATGCAGGAGTAACATGTTGGTATCTCCTTGGTTAGCTGGAAAGGTGCAAACATGATTTTTAGCAGATGTCATAGGTTTGTTTAAGCACAGTCCCAATGGAGCTCTCTGCAGCCCTGTTGGGTGTGTGCTCCATGCCTGCACAGATCCTTTGCAGGGCATGTGAGGTATCGTTGGCCTGGATTTGCATCAGGACTGTCATGTGGTGCTGCAGAGCATCTTCCAAAATGTGTGACCTTGACACCTTAGACTGTACCCTCTGTGGTGAGATCTCTGCTGTTGCTGTTAGTGAGGAAATACAACACGGTGCTGCCAAGTATTGCTGCTCATCTCCCTCCTGTTTGTCCTCTCAGGTGAGCTGAACTGCTGTGCATGTGCAGTACAGTGACAGTGTTTAGTGGGTATGGCCCATTAACGTCTGTATGAGCATCAAGGGACATGGGAGTATGTGTATTGCACAAATTGTGTATTTATTAGCTGCTAAATTGATTTCCTCTTCTGCAAATCAAAGCCTTGGTGTTTGCCCTTTACTGGAGGCAGGGTGAGCCCTCCAGGATGCAGACAGCTCTGCTGGTCCTGAGGCAAACAAAGAGTCCAAGCACCAGGAATTAGTCTGTGTTTTGAATAATTTATCTGATCTTTCTGAGGTGCATCAGGAGATGCCCTGTGGCTAAAGGAGGACAGCTGTTGGGAGCAGACAGCTGAGCTGAATGGGAGTTTATCCTTTATCTGGTTTTATCTAAGCTTATTTTTTTTCCTGTGGACCAAAGGGGTTGTGTGGTTTGCTTTGGACCTAATTCTCTGCAAGTGGCTCTCTGAAGTGAATTAGCTATCACTTTGCTTTGGACCAGAAAGCAAAGTGTTTGTACTTTGAAGAGGTTTGTGGACAGAGATAAAACAGTTTCCTTTAAAAACATGTGACTGTGTTGTTTGACCTCGGAGGGGTTGTGGACTAAGATGAAAGCATTGCGTTTGGAAATTTCTTCTGGGGAGCAGTGGGACCGTGTCCGAGTTTTCCTGTAAAGACCGGTTCCTCTCCTGAACACTGTCAGTTCAGGACTTGGTCTCATGCCAGACTTTGGAAACTTCATCCTACCTTTGATATCCTCTTGTTTCCTCTTGTCCCACTCAGAAACCTTCATGGGCAGAAAGTAGGAAGGGGGAGGATGGTCAGAACGGCTTTGTATAATGGTGGCCAAGAGCTGAGGAGATGTTCTTCAAGGTCCTTTTTGCCTTGGGGTACCTGCAGCAATCAGTGTGTGAAAAGGGGAGTATTTGCATGTCAGGTTTTAGAGCTGGTTTGCTTTGTGATTTAGGGAGGAGGTCAGCTTTCCGATCTGATACAGCCCAGCTGTTGTCACTAGAAAGTGTGATACTGAGGTGTAAGTTAGTATGCAAGTTTACACAAAGGAGTTGTGAATGAGCTCAGACTTCTGTTGGAAAAGAAAGGGTTTGATGCAAAGGTTTAGATAGTGCTGCTTTAGGCAGCAGCTTGGCAGTTGAGTTCTTTCTGTGTCTGGAGGGTATGTTGTGGAATATCTGAACAAGCCTGCCAGCATTCTCCTGAAATGCAAGTTCTATTTGAAAATATATTTCTAATTAATTTATTTCTTTTTGAGAAGAACTGTAGTAATAGCGTGGAGCTTATCTGCCCAGCTGGTTATGCTAGAGTCATTAACAGCCGGATAGGCTTCTTATGGGTTAAGCTTTGCCACTGTATATTAGTGCAGATGTCCGTGGGGCTAAGAACAAAAATTTACTCTCTGGCCTGTTTCTGTGATTTCATCCCTGCTGATCCTGCTGATGAGGACTGCAGCTGGGAAAATGGGAGAAGGATCTTCTCAGCAAGTGTGGAAGTTGCAAAGATTGAGACAGAAGTGGTGGGAGCTGGTGTCCGAGACCCACATGTGTCTGTCTGGAGGGTCGTGTGGGAGCGCTTAGGGCTTCCTCATTAGGGCCATGATTTGCAGTCTTCTGTGAGCTGAAGAAATTCCCAGTCTGATCTGTAATACGGATGCTTTTTTCCTGCCCTACAGAAATATGGGAAGTGAAGAAGTGTGAATGCGCAGTTTATTTCAATGAAGCCCTGCAATGTTTCTAGGTCTGGTAATTTGCTTTAATACAGACAGGCCTTAGTCAGGGCTGTCTTGAACGGGAGCCTGGAACTGAACTGGCAGCAGAAACCTTGCTTCATCGTGAGCTGCCAAAAGTCTGAGCGGCACCCTGCCCCATACCAGGGCACTGTGCTGCTCTCACAGTACCTGGCACACAGTCCAGGAGCCACTTGTTCACAGTGTTGTTCCCATGTAGTAAATAGCAGCTTTCTGGGAAGGTTTGTGTAGGGTTTCCCTCTCAGAGCTGAGGGATACTCTGACTTCAGCAGCAGAGTTCTGACTGCCCAGTGTTGTCAGAATAATCCTGTGCTGGCATGTCCTGACTCCTTGAGACCCAAACCAAACACAGATAATGCTCTGTGACAACATTCTCCAACAGGTTGAGCAGTTGAGCAGTGCAGAAATGCAGGGTGTAATAAGCCTGGGGTCAACATCTTCTGTCCTTTCAGACATTGCGTTCAAGAATTGTGTGTTTAGCAGCCAACACAAGTCACTCCATGGCAGCTGAGCTGCTAAAGGGGAAGTTTGGGTCATCTTCATCCAAGCAGTCAGGAGTTGCTGCTGCTTTACTGCCCAGCAGGAGCATTGACTCATATCAGGAGAAAAGTGACTGCTCTTCCAACCTTGATGATTCAATCCTAAGTATGGCAGTTGTTTTAGATGACTATGGGTTTGATATGATCTGGTCCATGTTAGGACTCAAAGAAATGTGAAAACCTTTGGAAATCTCTTTGAAAAGAGAAGTAAAATAGTGATATATAGTAACACAGTGAAAGAATTGTCTGTACTGCATGGGTGCACACATTCTGCTGGGACCAGCCAGAGCCCAGCTAATGCCCTTACCCCCCACTAAGGGAACTGGCAAGCTGGGTGCCCAGGGATTCCTATGACAGGTTTAATATTTTGTCTCCACTATTTACCCCTTTCTACCTTATGCATAAGCATATCAAACTCCTTTTTAAAAACAGTTAGGACTCTTGGCTTTCAGCAGACAATTTCAGTCATTAGGTGATATATTCTTTCTATTGCCACACCTTGGTGATTTCATGGCACCTGTGTAGCTGTTGATCTGGCACCCTCAGCATGTGCTGCTCCCTCTCCAATGCCTGTGTCTCAGAGGTGTTTTAGGGTGTGATGGTATTCCTGCCCTAGTATGCCTTGGGCTAGGCAAGGAACCAGTCTCCTCCCCTTTCCAGCACATGGGCGCTCTGTTGCAACTGATGGGATGTTATTTGCTGTTTCTTTGGAGTTTGCTTTGTCTCTGAAGTTTGCTGATGGTCTTGTATGGAGCAGAAAACATGGGCAGAAAGGGCAGGTTGATATACCTCAGCTTCTCCCCTTCTCAGATGCCTCTGAGGGCAGCAGCGCCAGGAGCAGACCTAAGCTCATAAACTAAGACACTGTGGGTCCGTTTGCTCTGGGGGGAGCATGGGCCAGGCAGGCAGCAGTGCTGGCTCTGGCCACGGGCCACACACGGGTGGCTGCAAGGGTGAAAAACTTCTTTGTGATGCTGGGACACCTTGCGGGAGCCAGGAGGGGCCTCTTGGTGCTTTTGTGTGGGATAGTCAGTTTGTATACAGGGCTGGTGCACACATTGCTTTTCCTGGAAGCTTGGAGGGAGAAGGAGTTAATGGGGACAAGGGCAAGGGAAGAAGATAGCTGGATCTGAGTTGGGGCTACTGGCTGATATTTTTGCAACAGTCTTCTGTTACCCAGCGTGAGACCGCGGGGATTAGCTGGGCAGACTCTCAGGCTCCTTCCGGACTGAGGGCCTGCCTGCCCTCTGCACACCAGTAGAGATTTTTTACATAGACTTTCAAAATCCAGGGCACTTGGGGAATTTTTATTGAGAGATTTTACGGTGCTTATTTCTTTAGCAGCAAAATATTGTTTGCCCCGAGTTATTTACCCTAGTAAAAGGGTAAACAGCAAGGTTGCTGCTTCCTGAGAATGCAGTGGTGCTGAATTCCTCATGCACATTGCTGTAGTGCCTGCATCCCAGAGCCTGCTGGATCACACCTGCCTCTTTCAAGTGTCAGTGGTCGGGTCCTTGTCACTGCTCAAGAAGTGGGAGCTTTGCCATTACTTGCTCCTTGTATCAAGCAGTGGATCTGTACCCAGGTCTGTAGTGTGGTTGTCTGGTCTGATCTCTGTGTGATTAGGAAGAAATTCTTTTCCTGGGAAGAATATATTCCCTGTGAGGGTGATGAGGCCCTGGCACAGGCTGCCCAGAGCAGCTGTGGCTTTCTCTGGATCCCTGGAATTGTCCAAGGCCAGGCTGGATGGGGCTTGCAGCAGCCTGGTACAGTGGAAAGTGTCCTGCCCATGGCATGGGGTGGAATGAGATGGTCTTCAAAGTCTCTTCTCAGCCAAACTGCTCTGGAATTCTGTGAGTCTGGCTTGGCTGCTGGCGAGGGTGAAGAGGGTGCTGCAGGCAGTGCTGCTTGCTCAGATGGCTGTTGTACAGGTGAGCTGTCATTAGCAGCACCTGTGGGAGAATTCAGCAAAAAGCCAGAGTAGGTATCCTCCCCTGCTCTGGGCAGGTGTCTTTGATGGAAATGTGGAATGCTGTGCTCGACCTGGAGAGCTGGGCTTCTGTGGGAAGTTGCCTGGGCATGAGCAGCTGGACCATCTGCTTTAAAATACTGTTTAATATGGGCAGATTTACTCCAAACCTCCAGCTTTCTGGGAACAAAACAATCTCTTCGGTCCTAATGTTTATTGCTTCATATGGTACCCTGGTTCTGCCAGATGCCGGTGTTTGTCCCCTGGATCCTGAGGATGGGACTGCTCTGTATTCAAAGCAGTGCAGCCTAAAGTTTGATCAAAAAAATCCATTTTATTCCTGATTTTAGAGTAAATGTTGAAAGATAAAAGGTGATTCTTAATGCTGGTGCTCTCTTTTGAGTGAATGAATCAGAAATGGCCTCTTACTTTAGGCTTTCACTTCTGTGCAAAAGCACGAAGAGAGAAAGCTCTGCTTTTTTTTTTTTTAACATTATCCTTGCTTTTTTTATCAATATTGGTACTGAGAATTTGCTTTTTCTTGCAACTAACCAGATATACAATTCCTACTCCTGAGAGATCCACCAGTCCTTACAGAACTGGTGCAGCAAGAACTCAATTAAGACTTCTTAAAAGATCACCTGTTGTTGCGGTAGATTTGTGCCTTCTGCTTTGCCTGTGACTTAAGGGTAGCATGGTTTGTTTCAGTTTTTGATTGTTGTTTTTTTATATAAATCTGAATTGTAGACATTTTGTACCTTTGCATTTCTTTCAATTTACATAAATTTTTTTTTGTTTTACTCCACATGCAAATTTGTTGCGGCAATTCTAATATCCGAAGAGGTAATTGTTAATGTTTTTAAACAGTTGGTGTCTTTGGGTTTTATCTGAGTGTATTTTGTGACTACTGTTCAGAGACTTTGCTTCTGAGATACTGTATATAGAAAATCCTTTGTCCATCACTTTTCACAGTCTGGTGTTTTTCTCTCTTGGAAGAGCTGAGAGGGAGCTATGCTTCAGTGTTCAGCACAGAGTCGAATTCAGAATTATTCCCCTAGGACAGGGTTGGAAAGCACCTATTTATTCTTTAATAGCTTTCTATTAGCTCAGGATATACAAATATTTAGGAGACTTGGGTGTTTGATGCTGGAATTTCAAACCTCTTTTGCAAGCTAGAAGTCTGTGGCAGGAATTGAGGTAGATTTACAGACCTTTCTGGTGAGTACCAGTGAGGACAGTGACTGAGGTGTGAGAAGAGATGGAAGGGAAGCATGTGGCTCAGGGAGCTGTTGCCTGGAGATGTCTGGATGGGGAGAAGTGGCCCTGGACACAAGGGAGCAGTGACCTGCTAGTGACTGTATGATGGAGCTGTGTTAATGGCTCTGCAGGTGAGACTGAGTTAGAGATGGGCCTTGCTGGGAAAAGCTGGCACCCCATGGTTCTTATGAACTATGGCAGCCCAAGAAGGTTAATTAATATTTATTAAGGACAATGGCTTACTTTTGTGTCGGCCTTTCTGCCAACTCACAGTTGTCTGGCATGTTAAGTCTGTAAATGCTTCTGGAGGAGTTTAGTTACTTCCCCAGCAGTGCTTTTCAGCTAGCTGAGATCTGCTGTCAGGGATAGAGTGTTGGAAGGGTTGAAGTCTGTTACCAAACAAAAAAATCTTGAATAAAAGATAGTCCACAGGAAAAAAAAAAGGTAATAAAGAGGCTTTGTCATCAGTGGATTTTGCAATATAATAAGGTTTTCCTGGAGCTCGGCTGGGCCTAACTGGTAGGTAGCCCCTGCAGTAAACTGGTGATGAATGGGATCTTGGGGAAGGGAATTTGTTATTTTGTCGTTTCAGAAGTTAAGGGGTTCTGAGGCTCCCACAAACTGAGGACTGATAGTCAGTGAATCCCTTCTGGCCAGCCCTGTTCACTGTCTTGGCTACCTGGAAGTGTAGGAAAACATGGGAAGTGCTTTGCTGCTGGCAGGGGACTGCAGAGCACAGCTGCTGGTAGCATGGGGCCAGGCTGCCGCCAAAGGGCTTCCAGAGAGCAGGTGACAAAAATCCCTCCAGAATCACTGTGGCTTTCTGACCTCGACAGTTTTGGAGTGAAAATGTGTGCTTCCAGCTCTGGAATTTGCAGTGCACTTTGCCCTGCAAGCAGCGATGTGCTGGTGGTTTCCCCCCTGCCATGCTGTGAGCTTCCTGCACCCCCTGGGCAGCCGTGGAGTGCCCGGGGAAGGCTGTGAAATGTTTCCATTAAATTCACTTCGCTGAGTCCTAGGCCTGGAGGCAGGAATGCAGCTAGGTCAGACCCAGGAGGCTGAAAGGCATTAAGAGAAAGCCTTAAACCAGTACTTTAGCACCTCTTTGCCAGAACATAACAGTTTGCCTTAAAAATGCGGGAGATAGACGAATAGTTGATAATACAGAGTTGTGCCCACATGCTCTTACTGCTGGGGAGTTCCTGAGGCATTGCCTGGTGGAGATCTTAATCTCCAAGAGTTGTGATTGTCTCTTTCCCTAGGAACAACTGCTGTTGCACATCTAAGCATAGATGGTCTTGGTTTGCACACTCAAAGTTGTTCATTGCCTGAGTTTTATTCCAGGGAGGGTTTCACATCACACTAAGGGGAAAGGGCAAGTGGCTGCTTGCTTGCTGGGGCAGTTGGCCTGGTTTGCTGCTTTGGAAGTCTGTGTCAAACAGGATCAGTTGACTGTTCCTGGAGTTAGTCATTGAATCATAGAATGGCTTGAGTTGGAAGGGATCTTAAAGCCCATCTCATTCCAGGCCCCTGCCATGGGCAGGCACAACTTCCATTAAGCCAGAGTGCTCCAAGCTGTGTCCAGTCTGACCTTGAACACTTCAGGGATGTGGCAGCCACAGCTGCTCTGGGCACCCTCATGGCAAAATATTTATTTCTTATGTCCAGGCTAACCCTGCACTCTGTTAGTTTAAAACCTGTGCAGGTAAAGACGAGACTCCTTGTCAGGAAGTTCCACCTAATGTAAGGTAATGGGAGAGGGAGCAGCTGGGAGGGGGCCGTGTCCTGCCTGATGAGCGGGACTGCGGGAAGCCTTTGAGCTGTGAGAGCTGGATCTGGGACCTTCCTGTGGGCAGAGCCATGGCTGGAGCAGCTAACTGTGCTGCTCGATGGGCACCGTGTGTCAGCCCAGAGAGCTGCTGAGAGGTCCCCGTGGCTTATTTCCCCTTTAGATTTTAACCAGGCAGATTAAGAAGTGAGCTATTAGGAAAGCACTCAAGAAGATTCTTTTCGCAGAACAAACCCCGTTTGTTCCTGGCAAAAGTGGTTTACAGCAAAGAGAAATTTTGGTGTTGAGTATTTTCCATTAAAACTACTGTTAACTGCTAAATAGTGACAGTGTTTGCTGAATAGTGTTTGATTTAATTACCCCCATAGTATATTTAAATTGTAGTTTTCTCATTAAACGCTTGTGTAAAGTGCTGGAAGTGTGTTTGCTGACTTTGTGCATGTTCCATGCAAATGTTAGATGTATTTTGAAGGAAAGGATGATGATAGCACGAATGCATTTATCCATTTAGCTTTCTCTTTCATAGGCTATTTCTGCAGGTTGTGCTTACCAGCTATTAATGAGAATGACTGGACTTATTGGGTGTTAATTTATTTTTTTCAAGTACTCAATCAGTACTTGATAATTGTTGATGATGAAACTGGTGGCACTTACAGAAGGCAGGAGGGGTCTGGCCTGGACCTGGCACAGGCTGGCACACACCTGTTGTCCTCTCCCATGAAGTGATGGATTCTGCTGTGCCTCCACTTCTTTTCCCCCAGAAGAGCATCTTTAATTTGAAGGTGGGGATTATTTTGTGCTGAGAAGCAAAAAGCAGTTGCTGTTCTCCATGCTAGAAGATCAAAGGTTTTTGCTGGAGAGAGATGCTTTGCAGATGCTCTGCTTGTTGTAAATGAAAGCAATGTAATACACGAGTCTGCATTTCTCTTGTAAGCTGTTGAGAAGTGGCAGGATTTGATCCCCAGTGCTCTACAGCCCTTTCATGGGAAAAGAGCAGCAAGTCTCAGTTCAGGATAGCAGCTTTGTCTTAGTGAATAATTCCAGCAAAACTGTGTGCTGTCAGGTGAGACATGAGGTGTACTGATGTTCTGCTAATGTAAATTTGGGAGACCCTGACAGTAAGCAGTCAGGTGAGTTGTGAAATGATGGGGGAAATATGCAATGGAACTGACTTCCTGCTGGCCTAAAGAGAGCAGCTTTTAGCTTGCAGCTTCTGCTGGGCACTGGGATGCAGCTCTGTGGAGCAGCAGGATGCAGTGCTGAACTTCCCCTGGCTGAGGTCTCTGCCCCATGGCATTCCTTGCCCAGGCAACAGTCCAAGCCATTTTCCATTTCTGTGTGTTGGGCTCCTGCCTGTGCCCAGCTCTGCCTTGTCTGTGGGGAGGGTTGTTCCCAGGGGTAGTTCCTTCCCATTTATGTTTTGCTGACAAGTCTGTATAAAGAAAACGAAAGCGTCAGGAACTCTTCTCTTTTTTTCTGTTTCTCTAGGGTTGCAAACCTCAAAACTGTTTGAAATTTATTTCCCAGACTTTGATGTGAAGATCCCTTCCCAGTGTAATTTAATTACAGCAAGACCCCAGTCCTATGGTCAAGGCCTGTTAATAGTGCTCCAAGATAAATACAAAATATTAAAAAGCACTCTTATATTTTAGTTATAAAAACTGTGTCACTGCTGAGTCTGCAGTGGCACAAAATTACTCCAGTACAGAGGTTTGGAGAACCAGGAAAAACCCCATCTGAGCAAAGCTGAGCTCCCCTATAGAGAACCTCATTAGGTGAAACCACGCTGGTCAGTACAGAGAAACAAAGGACTGATTGGTAAAAGAAAGGAAACAATCCTCCGAGAGAGAAACATCACGTATGACTGCAGGTGGAAATCCCATTGACCTTCCTGACATTTCTTTTTCCCAGAACAGCATGAGAACTGATTTATTCTCCTGAGCCCTCTGCAACTTCTCAGGCTAGGCCTGGGAGGAGTTGCAGGTTTCTCAGACTGTCAGGCTGTTTCAGGCCGTATGCGACCACAAAACTGTAGCAGCAAAAAGGCAGCAGGAGTTCCTGTGCTGTGGAAATAAAGGGTTTGTGTGTCCTTCAGGGGAGCAGAACCTTTTGAGCTGGGTGGTGGAAAGAGACCAGAGCTCTCTACAGAACTTTCACCTCCTGACTGTGATTCCTGTGCTGGAGCCAAGCTCTGCAAAAGCTTGGGTTTGTCCTGGCTGGGAACACTGGGGTTTTACTCATCTGGAACCACACAGAAAAGGAAAACCACAAAACCCTCAGCTTCCTGCTCTGCAGGTAACGTGATTGCAGCTCCTAATTTCTCTACTTTCACTTTCTGCAGTGTTTGCTTGCATTAGGAATAGCTGTATTAAGGTCTTTAGTTAAAATATTGTCTTTTTAGATCTGTTGTCTCTTCTCTGACAGGATGCAAGGTCTTTGTCTAGAGTTGCATCAGCTGATGTTCCAAAGTCAATCTGTTGTTCATCGGTGCAGAAGTGTCTTGCTGCAGATCCCTTGGCTGTTGGTTTGGAGTCAGATTTGTTGTGTCCATCTGTGTCTTCAGGAAGAAGTTTAATTGTTGTCACACTTCAGTATTATCTTCACTAACAAGAAAGTGAAGATTTCTGCCACATAAGTAAATCTCCACAATGCTGTTGAGAGCAGCCATCTGTTGGAGACAGCTCCAGCAATCTGCCAAGCTCCTGAAGGCAGCAGCCCTGTGCCCAAATCCCTGGGTGACTCTGGTCTTCAGTGGAGTTGTGCAAGGGCTTTGGTACCTGCTGCCTTCACTCCTTCCAGCACAGCAGCAGCTCATTCCTGAGTTCTGTGTTCCTGTGGCATTCTCTGTGATCTGTCACTTGAATGACAATGTTGGGCAGGACTGCCATCACCGTGTGTCTTTCTGAAGAGGGTTCAATGCTACCAACCTGTTAAAGCTGGAAACATCAGTCATTAGATAATGCTTGACGTGTCTCAGCAGTGGCAATCAGGGATTCCTTCCTGTGCTTGTCCTGCTACAGAGTATTGCTAATTCATACTGAATGCTTCACAGCAGAGTATAAAGCTAGAATTTTTATGAGTGCACAAGATTTTTTTTCTATTTTTTTGGTAAGAAAAACGTCAACCCAAAGCTGGTGCTCACAGAGCTGTGCTGTGATGTTTAACAAAGCCTCTGAGTGTTCATTAAGTTATTTTGGTGTTGAGAAATAACTGGCCTATGAGTGTTTCTGCTGTATTTCAGCATGAGGAAAGGTTTGAACAAAGTAATGATAGTGAACCAAAGTTCATTTAAGTAAGCTTTTTCTGATTTTTTTGCCCTTTTTGTTTTTGGGGTTCTCTTTATTCCTTGCTATGTGAATTTTCCTTCATTTTTCCTTCTCCAGTTCCTTGGAAAGCAGAGTAATTGATGTGCTGGGAGATGAGCTGTGACACGGCAGGCAGCAGGGCACTCCTGGCCATAGTGGAGGTGTGCTGGGCAAACCCTGGTGCTGGGTTGTGTACGTCCCTTGTGTCCTGGAGGATCTGCTCTCCTGCAGACAGGGCATGGATCCAGTGGGAACACCCAGACCTCTTTTGTGGTAATAGGGAGATCTGTGCTGCTGCTGCTGTGCTGAACAGAGTGATGGAAATTCAACAAACTCAGGCTGTGTCTCAAATGCAAGTGTCAGGGTAGGTCCTGTGTGACAAGGGGAGAAAGTGGGTGGTGACGGGGCACTGGGCATAGGTGCCAGGTAGGGTCTCTTCTGACAGCCTGCACACAGCTGAGCTGCTCTGTTGGGTTGTACTGTTCAACTTGACTTCGAGTCTGAGGGCTTCAATCAAGTGTTGGGCTGAGTTGGGTGAGCTCTTGCCAGCCCGGCATGATGGGGTCTGGTGCTCACAAGGCAACGAGAGGATGGGATATGACTGGGGAAGTGAAGCCCAGCAATAGTCATTAAATGTGGAGATACCATGGCTGACTGAGGAGAGCCTTGAGCTGGAAGTGGTTGGAGGATGAAATCATACCTGAAGGAAGGATATTGTAGCTCTCATTACGACTTTCGTCATTGACATCTCAGTGCTGTGATGAAGGGCAAGGTGATGTGCTAGATGGACCTCTGCAGCTGTTCTTATGCTCTTTGTCTTTGGATCTAGCCCTTATCCCTGGAATTAGAACATCTTTTTCTGAAATCCAGATTGGAGAAGTACAAAAATAGGTCAGATAGATCTGTCTACAGATACCACTTCTAAAGCTTAGCACAAAATTGCCTTGGATTTAGTGTCTAAAAGTTCTCCCAACCGAGTGCTTTCAAAGACAACTAAAAGCTTTATATGCTCTGTAGACTTGTGATTTAATTTCTTGCTTAAGTAACTCTAAACAGCTCCATTATAATTCAGCAGAACTAAGCAAAACTGCCCATTGGGACCATGTGTTCCAAGGTGTTCTTAAGATCAAGATCAAAATCTTTCCCAGTGTAACAGTGCAGAAACCTTGCAGCTGAGACCAGGTTTTCAGAAGGGCTCAGTTCCTCTCTAAGGCTTTGAAGATGCTGATCAGCTGCTTGGGAGAACAGCACATGTGGGCACTCACAAGCAAAAGACCAGTTCATGTGGAGCAGATCCAAATTTGAAAAATTAGCTTGGTGTAGTTTTAGTTATGCATAGACATCAGGCTGGTAGTATTTGAGAAAAAAATTCCCTCTATATTACAGGGTTTTGGATCCAGACATGAAGATCTGCTGTGCTTGCATTGTGCAAATTATTATCTCTTGTGGAAATAGTGGTCAAGTGGAAAAGCAGCCCAGTGCTGGGGTCAGAGCATTATCTCTCCCCAGGAGAGTTGGAAGCCTGTTAAAAGCCCATTCCAGTATGAGTCTCTTCTCTATAGCACAGGTTGTTTCCAGCATTTTATTTGTGCAGGTTAGTGCAGCTTGAACTTTTTCACACACACTTCTTGGGTTATTCTTTCTAGTTATTTAACTAGTAAGTGACAGGCAACATGTACTGACTATTCTTATTCCTCTGCCTCTGGAGGATTTTTTATTCTATGATTCTGTGACTGCAGGATTCAGTCTGGTGGCTGGGTCCAAGGTGTTTATTTGAGCCACTGGGATGCAGGCTGTGATTGGCGTTGCCACTTTGCTGGCGTAATACATCTAGAGGGATGATGGAAACATGCTTGTTGCTTTATCCAAAGAAACTAAATCCTTTCCATTGACCTTAAGCAAAGGCCTCAAGGGCAGATTTTTTTCCCCTTGCTTTTAGTCTGACTACAGGCTCCTAAAATTAAAAAGAAAAGTAATAAAATCAACCAAACCCCTTCCCCAGTCCTTCTTCCTGTGGTATATTTTATAATTGTTGCTGTGCTGTTTCATATTGAAAAAGTACCTGGCATGGTCCTTTGCATAATTTATTATTGTTGTTCAGCAGGAGAGGCTCCAGGTGCTGCACAATAAATTTCCCAGGGCAGTGTCACCCTTTGTTTCTGACAGCTGCTCTGTGACAGGCTCAGCTCTGCAGGGTTATGCCGTGGCTGCCTCAGGCACAGGTTGCAGGAATATTTTGGGTGAAGCAAAGAGCAGACACAGTCTCCTGGTCTGGCATCACCCCCCGTGTGGACAATTGAGCCCTCCAGGTTCTCTCCAGCAGAGTTTCACCTGGCTTGGCACTGGTCTGTGACTGTGAGCTATGTGTTAAATGCTGCTCTCTAGCTAAAAATTGCCTGAACCTCAATTTGTGCTGAAAGCTGCTGTCTGACCCAAGTGCTGCACTCTGCTCTGGGCAGGGAGCTTTAACTCTATTTATACAAATGGTGTTTCCATGCAGGGTAACATAAGGGATAATATTAAAGGTTACCAGTGGGTTTTGGAGAGTCCAGAGACTTCATTCTGAGGTTTTGCTTCTGGGAGTTTCCAGTCTGAGGGAACTAATCTTAATCCGATTGCAATTTCTTGTCCTGTAAGCTTAACCTACTTTACCGGGCATTGTGGTGGAGGCATTTATAGATGCTGGAAGTGCTGCTGGATGTAGACCACATCCTGCATTGCCAGTCATGGAGGTGGGTGTCTTCTGGTGCCTCCCAGCCCCAAATCATGCAGATGGCTCATTAAAATATTGTCTAGTAGGATTGTTTTGGCATGGAGTGTGTTCAAGAAGGCAGTGGCCAGCAATCCTTCCAGAGTCCCGGCTGCTCTAGGTTTGGGTGTTTGTACTCCCTAGCTGTAAGCACACTTGGGGCTGTGGGTGAATTATGGCTAAATCCTCTTTCTAATGAGGTGACTCCTAAAAATTAGCATACGTAGTTTATTCCTGCAAAATCATCATTTCAGATTTGAATGCTGACTCTGAGGTTATATAAAATTAAAGGTTTCATTGAAGGACTAAAAATATCAGTAACAGACAGATCCACTGAAAATATTTGTACCCTTTAAAGTGAATTTTCTGTAGTTGCAGCTCTTAAAACACGTATGTCAAACCCCAGGCCTCTTCTTTCATCCAGACTCCTCAAATAGAACTGCATGATTCTTCAGGTTTTGTTTCAAAATTTGACTATTTTTTTTCTTGAAAAAGAGTTTATCTTGAGTGTAAGACTGGAAACCTACTTTAGTCTCAAATTAGTTGTGCTGATGTTGGAGTAGATCCGTGAGCAAAACTGGAAAGGAAGGAAATATGGTAAAAAAAGCAAGATGGTGGGTTGGAAGGGTCTGTGGGCAGAGCTGTGTTAGCAGCAGCAGGAGTAACCAGCTGGAAATCCTGGGAGCGTTCAGGATGTCAGCAGCTGTGGAGCTGCAGCTCTGAGCACAGGTGAATTTTCTTTGCTGTCTCTACATCAAAGCAGGCATTTTGTTAGCAGACAAGATACAGCAGTTTGGTTATTTAAAGCTGTTGGAAGAGCAGAGATCTGTGTAGTTTTTGTTGGGTTTTTTTTTCCTGTCTTATGTTGAAGTTTCCAATTACCTTGGAAGAACTCAGAACTGATAGTTTTCTGTTAAGAAAATGACCTCAAGCATTCAGCTATGTTTCCAAATGGAAGTAAATAATCCATTCTTCTGTCTTTTGTTGATTTATTTTAATATTACAAGGGAGAGGTAGAAAGATTGCACAGGTCATTACAGATAATTTTGACTTTCCTACCTGCTGTTTGCTGTCACAGCTTGTATTTCTGTGGTTGTATCTCTTTCTTTCTGGTTACAGAAGGAAAGAGAGTGCAGATTTGATTGCTGGTGTATCATCACAAACAGAGTGACTTCAGCATCTGATCAGAGAGAATATTTACCTGTGCACTGTGGCTCACTTGAACACTGTGACCTGTGCTCAGGCTGTGGCAGCAAGAAGTTGATCCTGCAGAGTTGAACCGAGTGGAAAACATTTTGACAGGAATCATTTTGTATCCTTGCAAGATAGAAATGTTGAAAAAATCCATTAAACTACTGCTGTTTTGTAAATCTTACTGTTTGAAAAGGGAGCATTTTGTTCTGTGTAACCTGAATGTGGTAAGCAGTGCTCCTGAGGTGTGATGAGCAATGGTGGTGAGGAAATTCTAGGAAGAAGTTACAATTGCTTTCTCCAACAGGTGACTCAGAGGCTTGAAGAAATGGCCGAGGGTATCCTGTACTAGCCACAGTGTGTCCAGCAAGACCAGGAGAGTGACAGTCCCCCTGTGCTGGGCACTGCTGAGGCACCTTGAATCCCTCATGACAAGACAAACTTTGAGGGGCTGGAGCTCCAGGAGCAGCTGAGGGGGAGCTGGAAAGAGGCTCAGTTTGGAGAAAAGGAGGCTCAGGAGGGCCCTTCTGGCTCTGCACAGCTCCCTACCAGGAGAGGACAGCCAGGGGGGTTGGGCTCTGCTCCCAGGGAATGGCCTCAGACTAGGCCAGGAGAGGTTTAGATTGAATATTAGGGTAAATTTCTGCAGCTGTCAGGCATTGGAAGGGGCTGCCCAGGGACATGGTGGAGTCCCATCCTTGGAAGTGTAAAAACATGTCAATGTGGTGCTTGAGAGCGTGGTTTGATGCTGAATAAGGTGGTGCTGGGATGATGGTTGGACTTGGTGACCTTAGAGGTCTTTCCAACTTTAATGATTTTGTGATTCTGTAAATCACAGATGTCCAAGGTAAAGTAAAAATAGTAGTACACAATCTGACTCTGGAGGAATACTTTTGGCCTGCATGTGACCTGATAGACAGCTGTTTCTTGTGTGAAGGCTGGTTGGCTGTGGTGGTGGTAAAGGGGCCTCACAGTGATGAGAACTTAACTGCAGAGCCAAGTGCTTGGATTAATTCTGGTGACGGATAGCAGCACATAAATAATTCTGCCCTTGGCCTAGCACCCATTCACCAGTGCAGCAAGGAACAAGGGCTGCTGTGAGCCCGAATTTTTCTGGGGCTGTTGTGTAGGTGCTTTGCCCAGTGTCCATTTTGGCTGTGATCTATGGAATGCCAAGAGCTGTGCGTTTGGGGACACAAGGCATCACTCCTGGACCTCAGTTCCAAGCACAGGCCTGGTGGTAGAATTATGACATCCTTGTAAAAATTGTTTTGAGGATATCACCACCACCTCTACCACTTTAAGGCTGGGGTGATTTGCAATAATGATTGCTATCCTTATGGGTAGATTAACTTATTTACAACCAGAAAGCTATTTTTGGCTATCTTTTTTCTTCTTGGAGAGCAGCCTAACACAGGATACAATCCTGTTTAGATACCCTCAGTACATAAGGTAGTACTTGCCACTTCTGCTCATCCAAAGTCCAGGCCATCCTGCTTTCAAATATGGTCTGACTTTGTATAACAATTAACATGCAGCAGAACAAACACAGCAGTCACAATTGGGAAGACCATAAGTCAAAAAACTTCATAATTTCAGGTCTGGTGTTGAGGATTACCCTAATTTGTGAAAAAGTTATCTATTCCAGAGTTAGTTTTGGTTTCTTCCAAATCATTCTCTCTCCCATAATCTTTTCTGTAAAAGTTCTCGGAGAAGTAGATGTTATAATTGGTCGACTATTAGAATTGTGTGTTAAGTTAGCAGAACCTTTAAAAGACAATTTTTATACAGTGGATATTTTTGCAGCACATTTTTGGATCGTTTTGGTCGCAAAGCCTTGCTGGTGATGGACATCAGTGAATTCTGGAAGCACCATAACCCCCATGTCTCTTTGTTGTAGTAAGGCAGGGTGGTTTGTAATGAACCTGTGTGTAACAGAAGCACAGCAAAGCTCCTGCATCTAAAGGGGCTCTTTTGCCTTCACATAGAAAGATGTGTCTTCAAGAAATAGAGACATGGAGTCAAAAGTCTTTTTTTAGGATGAAAGGTTTGGAGTCCACAGCTGAAGCTGTGGAAGGCTGATGGGGAACACAGTTTGCTTTGCCTCTCCTCAGACTTCTGCTTCATTTGAGTCTGTTGTTTCACTTACAGTACATTTCAGTGTGATCTGTGCTGGATGGAAATTCCTGGCATTTTTCAGGATGTTCGTTTTTCCCGGTCACATTCCTTGTTCATCAGCTTAGCAGAAACAAACCGTCCTGTTTGCTTCCTGGGGCAGCCTAAGCTTCTGGATTTGTTGGATTTGTAGAAAATCCATTTTCAGATGGTGGATTGACATAATTGAAAGTACCTGTAGATACTGACTGAGGTAGAAATCAATAGACCAATATTTAACTGTGTTACAAAGTGGTCTGTCCCTGAGTAAAAACAGGAAGAAACTCTGTATAAAGTTTACAAATAGCAAGAATAGGAGCAGGCTGTGAGGAGATTTTCTGATGAGGGTTTGTGGTTAATTGTGTTAATTTTAGTATCGGGCCACTTCAAGTCCCATGTTCTCCTGAGCTGTGTAAACATTTCTGTGAGAAAGGGAAAATTTTACAACACAATGTAACTGCCCTTGACAGAGGGCTGGAGTTTCAGGCGTGTGAATGAAACTGACTCAAAGGATCACAGAAGAAATCCCTGGACCCCATCTGGGGGCAGATTTGTGCTGTCATGATGGGGTGAGGGAGTGAGGGGCCGTGTGGCCATTCTCCACAGATTCCTGCCCAGCACCACCCTCTGTGCCTGTGCAGAGCTGGGGGGAGCTGATGAACTGGGGAGGTTTCAGGGATAAGCGCTGCATCCTCCAGACCCCTTGCAGTCGTGAACTCGGTCTGGTTTTGCTCTGTGTGAGGGGGGAGATGCCCTCAGGGAAGCAGTCAGAAGAGGTGTGGGAGGTCGGTCAGGCGATGGTGCGGTGTTGTGACAGGCTGTGCACTAACAGAAGGCCCCCTGGTTCCTTGCTGCTGCAGACCTGCCCTCAGCTTCGTGCTCTACTCCAGGGACAAACCCGAGGTGCAAAGTGCTCAGCGTCTGTGCTGGCTGAGTGTCTGTAGCTTGAAATGGGTTGTTACAGGGGGAGTGGTGAGGCCCAGGCTGCCCAGAGAAGCTCATCATTCAAAGTTAGGTTGTATTGGGCTTTGATCAGCCTGACCTAGTGGAAGGTGTCCCTGCCCATGGCAGGGATTGGAGTGAGTTAATTTTTAAGGACCTTTCCAACCCAAAGACATCATCCAGGCATTGGGAAGCTGTGGGGGGGATTCAGTCCTGGGCTCCTGTGAAGGTGGGGGGAGGAAGAGGCCTCATTTCAGGTGTTTTGGTGTGGAGGAGTGCAGGTCTCCTGTGGGCAAATGGGACAAGACAGGGTCTTCTGTACCCCAGTGGGAGGGCTGGGGAGGGAAAACTGCCTTTGTAGTCCCGATCCTGCTGTTGCTTGAGCAGGTCATCTCAACTTTAGTGGGAACTACAGAGCCAGTGGCTGGCACAGTGACCAGGACCCCTCCCACGCTACTATTTATTTATTTTGTGTTTCCCACTGCTTCCAGTTGACTGCGGAGCTTTCCGTCACCTGGTCACCCCTCAGATGCCCTCTGCTTGGCAGCTTGCTTGGCAGAAGGAGCACACAGATATCCTTCCTCCATCCAGCCTTGTTTATCTCCATTTGCTGGTAGCCTGAGGAGGGTCAGGAACCCCAACAGCCATCCTGTGCTTGGAATGTCACATAAAAGACATCCCAAGGTGCCCTTTCCCTGTTCAGTGCCATCGCCCCAGGTCTGGTGGTGTGCCCAGGCTGTGTGGGGCAGGTCGGGCCTCTGTGCTCCATGGGTGTACATGGAGAGGATGCTCAGCCCTGGGGTTGGAGGTGCTGTGGTTGCTGGAGCCCTGCAGGTGATCCAGGTGCTCTGGCTGTCACAGGAGGTGCTGTGGGTGCCTTACATTGGCAACTGCCTTGGAACAAGCTGGGGAAGACATTGGTATGAGAGCTGACTCTGTGTCACTATCCCTGTGTCCTAATACAAGCTGTGATTCGCTAACGTTGTAAAATGTAAAATCCTTTCCTTACAATACAAAATGTCATTTTTTTCTGTCTATTTCCAGATACTCTCAATATTTTGTGCTGACAAAAAGTTTATTTTATGTTTGTTGTCTCCCAGGTAAACGCAAAGCGCTGAAGTTAAATTTTGCAAATCCACCTTTCAAGTCCACAGCAAGATTTACTCTAAATACTTCTGGAGTTCCTTTCCAAAATCCACACATGTGAGTATAAAGCCAATGGCACAACTAGTGGAACTTTTGAAATTAATTAGCCAATATCCATTGTTAGTTAAATGCAATTTGATTAATCCAGTTATTTATAGGTTGTTTAGATCTCTCTGTTTGAGTCACTGTAAATTATTTTTTCTAGAATTAAAAAAATAGGTTAAATTTGGATCTTCTTGGTTTACATTGGAGCTAATGCCTTCCAGGATTGATTGAATTGAGTATTGTAGCTGATAATGCTAGATAGATGCTGTCATTAATGTCTAGACTGATTCACTGTTGTTTTCCTATCTCTTTATTCAGCTTATTACTTTTTGTTAGAATTTCTTATTTCTGTGTTACTTGTGAAAGCCATAACTGTGATAGAATTATTTTCAGCACTAAAACAGACAAAAGCTGAGGATTATCATTTTAGCAACAGGGAGATGTTAGGGGAGTTAAGCAGAGATTAGGTCTCAGTGAGTTTTCTAGCCAGTTTAGCCCCAGGATATCCCTGTCCAAAGTCTGAGAGCAAGTGTGGCACAGAGCTGTTCCTGACTCCAGTAAATACCAGGGTACATCAGCACCAAAAAGATCAGCTTTGTATCCTCAGATCCACCAATCTAGCTGGACAGTGCTGCTCTGCAGCCGGTCCCTGTGGCAGCTGCAGCAAGCCTGCAAAAGATGTCCCACATTTTTCTTCTCTATGGTCTCAGGAGTTTTGTCAGTGTCAAGTCTCAGAAACTGCACCTGCAGCCTCCCTGCTTCCTGGGCTCTTTGGAGTGTCCCTGTCATAGGCTGCTCCTGCTTGGCTCTGCATGTCACTGCCTCTCTCCTGGAGCTCAGTGCCTTCTGCTTCCCCAGGACATACCTGCTGGGCTCTGTTCCTGGGAGCTTCGTGCTGGGGATTTTCAAACAAACTTTTATCAAGTTAGGAACATGTTTCTGATGAGTTATTGATGCTAATATAGAGAAATTTTGTAGAGTACTTCAGATGATTCTTAAAATCTTGAGTGATCTGTCTAGCAAGTCCTCCTCTTTCCTTCTCTCTCCTCTCTGAAACAGAGTATTCTTATTGGTTATAGAGCTCACATGTAGATACTTTTTGTGTCTCATCACATCATCAAAATCTTGTAAAGATTTTCTGCAGACACCTTCTGGGCCTCTTTCATCTCTCTGACCTTGTTAGTCCATTAAATAAAGGACTTAGTCTCAGCTAGTCCCCACCATCAGCTGTCTATAGGGATTTGATTTTTCTGTGTTTATCTGTGCAGATTTCTGTCTTGGATTCACTGGAAGTCACAGTCTGAGTCACAGGCTCCTGTCTAGCACAGAAGAGATTTCGTTGTCAGTCTGTGACATCTCAAGTTTCATGTTTGTGCAAGTGATTGTCAGCGCTGTCCAAGACAGGTGCTGCTCTTTCTCTGTGGGAGTTGCAGTTGTTTGCAGGGATTGGATCCTAGGTTGGTTAATGGTGTTACTAGGTCTGAGGGCTTGCAGGTGTTTTGAGTTGGATATGGTAGCTGTTCAGATGCAGAATTGATGATGTGTCTGTCCTAAAGCTTTCTTGGGAGGCTGCAAACTGTAATGGCCATTTCTGTTTGAAAGAGATGGATGCTGTTACCTCGGTTGCATTCTCTGTGCTGAGGCTGGCTGAGCTCGGATGCAGCAAATTGTCCTCGTGTCCTTTATGTGTCCATAACAGATGCTGTTCCTCAAAAGCAGTGTTGACATCTTCTGATTGCACACTTCTGTCAAGTGTTTGTCTCACAGCTGATGTATCTCTGTCTCCTGCCTTCTTCCCCGAGATGCTGGAATGACTTTCCTCACTGGGCTAGAAACCTTTTCTAGAATTTGGATTTGAACTGGATATTTGAGACCTCCTCGCCCAGACGTGTTCCTGACGCAGAGTGTTTCTGTTCACCAAGCCACTTCTCAGCCTGGGTGTCCTCCTGAAATGAGCACTGGCTCCACACTGCTGGGCAGTATCCTGGACAGGCCCTCTTGGTCCAGATGGGTGGATCTGAAGATGCAGAGGTTAATTTCTCAATTTGGGGTTCTGTGGTTTGGATCCACCAATCCAGGGGTGTCCTATTGCTTCTGCCTGAGATGGTGTGTTGAGCAACAGAAAGCGAGGCAGAGGTTTGGAAGGGAGGTCCATTCTGGTTCTGTGACTGCGTGTGATGGAGATGTCTTGTTTGGTTCAGCTGGAACTGCTGCCGCCAAATCTTCTTGAGAAGTGCAAAGAGATTTTCATCTAGGCATAATGTGTTTCCTGCCTGTCTGTAGGGCATCTAGCACAGTTGTAAACATAATTTGATGTGTGACCTGTACAGGGTAAGGCAGAACAGAGCCTGCATTACAGACAGCAGTTGGGGAGTATAATTGATACTTGAAAGGATACAGTCTAGAGAAGAGGTAAGAGTTACAGTGGTGGCAGGATGCAGGCTAGAGAAGAGGTAAGAGTTTTACTGATGACTGATTCCTAGTCAGAGTCAGTGAGGCTGTGATAACCATACTGTGCAGGCTGGGGAGCAGTTGAGGCTGTGGAGACCTGCCAGGTTAACCCACAGCTCTTGTGCTTTCAGGCTGACTTTGTCACTTAGACCCAGATTAACAGCTGCTAACTTTGTTTTCCCTGCGGAGGACACAAGCTATGGTTAGGGTGAGCTCTTCAAATTCCAACCCATTATACCAACTGGAAAGCATCCCACCTTTTACCTCATCTGTCCTGTGTCCAAGTAGGATTTAGGTCACAAACAAAATTAGATTACTCTGTTATCTATGTGGAAGCTTTACAGAGCTGTTTGCACCTGGTTGCCTTTGCTAAAAGGAGATTCGGATCACACTAACAGGAGTGATATGGTGAGATGTGACTGTGGCTGTGTGTGGCAGGATTTCTGGCTGGGCTGTGCTGCCCATTGCTCGTGAAGCCAAGATGGAAACCATTTGGCTGTAGATGTGATTTTTGGTTTTCTGGAAAGCTTTGTATTCTTGTGCAATGATCCCTGGATGTTGATGTAGAGGATTTAGATCGACCTGCTAGGAAATGAGCAAGCACAGAGGATGTTGTTTGGCATCTGGTTGACAGCATGCTGCTTCTTGAGCGTTCTGTCTGCTGGCTGAGAAGTTTGTTGACTCTCGGAGTTGCCACCTCTTGAGAACCTGATTATGAGAGCATTGCACTTTTACCTGGAAAGGTGACAAAATGAACTAATTTATGTTAATGTACAAACTTGATATTTGAAATGCCAGGCGTCCAGTTAATGCCACAGTCTCCCTATAGCTTGTGAGTGTCTTCATGAATTTATTGGGACTTCAGCTTTGCAGAGCTGCCCTGTGTGGAGCTTCTCCTTGTGACACATGGGAGAGTCACACACTTTCCAGAGAGCTGCCCCAAGACAATGTTGGGTATTCTACTGAGCTGTCGGGGCTGGATTCTTCAAAAGCCAATGGAGGGCCAGTTGCACATCAGACTCTGCTACTTCCTTTTTCTCTGTATAGTTCAGGGACTGTTATTCCTGGAAAGGCTTTTTTCTGGCTGTTCCAAAGCCTCTCTGAGGTGTCTGTTGCTCTTTTAATCTCCTCTTAGGCTTTCCCATACCCTTCTGGCATGTGGGGTCAGGCTCTGTAGCTGCATAGCCTGCAGCTGGTGGAGTTCTTTCAGGAAGTAACCTGAGAGAGTTCCTACCATTTTTGAAAAAAAAAAAACAAAACCCAAAACCTAAACCCCAAAGTGGAATATCCTAAACTGCCATGTTCCCTATTACTGCTGTGAATTTTTGTGGAAATGTTTCTCTTATGTCTTCCTCATTTCTATAATTGTCACTTCACATCTTCATTGTTACTGATTTCTGTTACCTTTCTGCTGTGTGATACCTTCCTGTGGCAGGGAGTGCTGCCTAGAAACCTTGGAGGCAGAATTCAGAATCAAAGGTACCAAGAATTTGAATTTTATTCTGTGACTGAATCTGTCCCATTTCCTGAAAGTTGCAGAATCTGTATGTAATCACTTGTATTTTCAAGCCAGCACAAGTAAAATGCAACCTCCAAAGGCCTCAGCAGAGACATCTCAGTGTCTGAGGGAGCCTGTGGTAACTGGGCTTTCACTTTGCATACAAACATCACTGTCAGTTCAGTGCTGGAACAATTGGTTTCTTCTGTAATTTTTTCAGGAGCATTTTTTGCAAATTGATAAATTTTGCCTTGAATTTGACCTTCCTCTTCCTTCCAAGAGTTTACAAGTTCATTTGGCCGGTGATCTGCATGGCAGATTATGTGGTCTGTAACACACTTGAGTATCTCTGGCTTCAAGTAGGTCAGTGCTTCAGAGAAGGTGCTGCCAGAGTCAGTGTGAGATTTTCACCGAATGTGCTTCTTTAAGGTTTGTTTTTTCTTTTTCTTTTTTTTTATTTTTTATTTTTAACTTTTTAAGTTTTGGTATTTCTTAAGTGCAAATCCTCTCTGCAAAGGAGCTTTTTGCTGTCTGCAGCTTCCAAATTAAACTTCTCTAGCAGCTTCCACATCCCTTGAAGCTTCACTGCCCTGGTAGGACTCTTCATTCTGTAAGGGTTTGATATCTCAGCACTCCATTTCTGACTTTGGGCCCTCTGTGTCTGGAACCAAAATTTGGACCTTGTCTATCTCCATTCAGCTAAATCACATGAATTTTTCAAGGGTACTGAGCACCTGCCTTCCTGCTACACTGAGACCTGAGACCTGGACTCTCAGAATTTCTGGAAACTAGTGAGCCACCCTTGGATGTCTGAATCAAATCCATCCTGATGTTATGTAATGGCCTGACTGCCATGGGTTCCAAGTGCTTCACGGGTGGTGAGTGACTGAGCTGTGCAGTTATAAATTGTTGCACAAATCCCTGCATTCCCCATCCCGTGGATGGGAGCTGGGATATGCTGTCTTTTGGCAGAGTAAGAGGTGAGGCCAGAAGCTTGTGATAGAGAGTTCAGCAGGGATCTCTTGATCTGTGATCCACAGATCCACGGATCTGTGTTACCTGTCCCATCTGGGCATGGTTGGGAGCTGCTGTCCTGGGCCTTGTGTGCACAGCCATGGTCAGAGCTGCTCATTTGGGGGCAGAATTTGAACCTTGTAGCCTTGACCCGTCCAGTGTGATGCATAACAGGACCCCCACCCAGGGCTCAGGGTAGGCCTGTCCCCTCCATGGTGGGAAGAGCAGTGATGGGAGAGAGGGTGGTGATGGTGGCAAGTCACCTTCCAGAGCACTGAGACCTGGCCTGTCCTGCCTAGACAGGGACAGCAGCTGGGCACTGGGGTGGCAGAGGTGCTGTGGTGGCAGAAGAGCTGTGTTGGCAGAGGCATTGGGTTGTCCGAGGTGGGAGAGGCTGGAGGCTTCTGTACCTGTCCCTGTGGGCCCTCCTGGCAACACAGCCATCCTTGGCCACTGAGCTGGGACACAGATGTCTCACACACCAAGGCATGAATGTCCTGCAGTTCCTAATTCCAAGATGTGATGCCTGATGCTTGGGCTGCCTCCTCATGGCTGTTTTCCATTGCATGTTGGGCAGAAGAAGGAGGGATGGGGTGGTGGCAGAGCTGTGTCACCTGTAAAGGTATTTTTAACAGTGTTGTCCTCGCTTTTCCAGGGACACTAGGGTGGTGTCTGGGGTAAGTCACTCAAGAGTAGTGGTTTTGAGTTGACTGCCAGATTTTTTTTACTGAGTTGAATGGTGTGGAGGGGGCTGAAGCATTCTGGGTCAGTGGTAATGAGAAGGGTAGAGCAGTGAGCTGGAAATGTTAATTTTCAAACTGAACTTGACTTCATTAAACATAAAATCTCCATCAGTGTGGCCTGCTGAGACATAGAGTGTCTGGACAGGAGATCACAGCTGGGGATGTCTCCCTTAGGTGGGAATTTCCTATAGACTTTCCTTCTCATGCCTGGCTTTTGGTGAGCTGTGTTGCCTCCCCTTCATCCAGTGACATGGCTCCATGGGTGACCTTCCCTGAGACACATATGAGGCACCATCCTTGACTCTGTCCATGCTCATGGCAAAAGCCCAGTGTTTGCAGCCTGTGCAGGACCAAGTTGCTGCCCTGGGGGTACCTGCCATGCTCCAGAGCCTGAAGGAGAGCTGGGGGTGACCATTTTCCTTGCTTAGTCAGCTTGGTCCCAAGAGCACAGGTTTATAAACCTGAATACAAGGTTAGTGCTTTGATAAAGCCTTGTGTAGTGTGCTGAGGAAGACAATTTAGAGAAGTCTGTCATCCTGGCCATGAAGAATTGGAATTTCCCCCATTCTACTTGCTGTGCATGAGATGAGGGATGGTGCTATCTTTTGAAAGCACTTCAGGGCTTCAAGCTATGGATGATTTGATGTGATTTAAGAATTTTGGGTTTATGTAATTCCTCTGGTTGTATCCTGGTGGTTCCAAGGTAGCACTGGGTCTGGTAGGAGCAGAGCTGTCCCATCAGTGTGCAGTAGACCCCAGGAGCTCCTGAGCTGCAGCCCTCTTCACACATCAGGGGACAAGTGCGCTCCTGGCACAGCTGCATAACTCACACAAACATGTAACTGCTGCAGTGCTTGTTTCAGAGTTGGTATCAGCTCTTGCCTTCATGGTGTTGTGTTACCAGAAGCAAAAGTTTCTCCCCTTCTTTCCTTCCCTTTATTTTGAGGTGCTGCATCTGCCCACAAGGACAGCTGTGTACATGCTCTAGGAAAACTGGTTTTAAGTCTTGGTGTGTGGCGACCTTCAAAGGCTTCAGGACACCAAAATACCTCAGTCTTCTCTGGAGGGCTCATGAGAAAGTGGGAGACCACAGCTACATTCATGTTGGACTTTTCTATAAATAGCATGTGGATCTGTTGTGTTCTGAGAGTATTTTAAGACTAGTGTGTTTGTTGCTTTACCATTTCATCTGGAAAATTCTGTAAGCTGTTCTAAAACTCTCATTTCATACTTTGTAGAGGTGAGATGTGCCATTGAAGTGGTCTGATCAATTATTCACCAGTAACTTTTTATGGTTAAGAGGTACAGGTGAGATCCAGAATTCCATTTGACAACCAGAAGCTGCTAAAATTTCTCACCTTTCTCCCTCCTGCCATGAGCAGTCCTGGGGATTTGAGCTTTTTGATCAAAATGATCCCAAGGCATGTGTGTATTTCCTGCATGCCAGGGATGCTCTGAGCTGAGTGCATTGCTGCCCTCCTGCCCAGGAGGGAACGCTGGGCATCAATCACTGTGTCTGAGCTCATCAGTTTGTAAGGCAGGCTCTGAAAACCCATCAGATGGAACTGATTGCCATCAAAATTTTTCCAGGGAGCAGGAGATGCTTTTGCTCATCTTTCTAAACCACCTGAGAGCATGGGATACCCTCCTGGCTTTCTGTAGTTCCTTTCTGCTAGCCTCATGAAACTGCTTTCTGAGCTTTTGTGTTTTGGTTTGGTTTTTTTTTTTGATCCAGGATGAGTGTGGCCGTAGTTGCCCCATCCTCACATCCTGCATGTTTTAGGGACTGCTGTCCTGGCACATGGTGGAGTCTCAGGCTGAAGAGAGCCCAATATTCCTATGTTCCCCTCTCTTCCTTGGGCAAGTGCAATAACTGCTGGCTTCCTATGCAGAGCATGCTGGTGTTTGGAGAGGAAAATGGGATGAAGCAGAATGTTATGTGTAATATCTCTGAATACGTGTGTATAAATATATTTGTGCGTACACACAGGTTTGTCTCTACCCATTGGTTTGGATAAATATCCTATTCAGTAATAATTTACAAGTAGCAACATAGAACATGGCTTATGCATTGGGTTGAGCTTGGTGCCTGAATGTCTCTGCTGTGTTGAGCAGCTGGTGGAGCTGGGCTCTGACCCCGAGGGGCTGTTAGTGTCACTGTTAATCTGAGAGGTCTGGCATGGACCCACCACAGTTCATATCTGATTGGACTCCAGCCCTTGGACTCCAGTTGGAAAACCACATTCCTGTAGGGAACCCCTATAAACTCTCAGAATAAACTGCTCATTGCTGCTCTGTGTACTTGGGATCCCACCTTTTTTCAGGCAGGGCAGGCACATCCTTTATCTCTTCAGGCTTTAATCACCACCTCGTAGTAAAATGGCTTTTGTTTTCCCCTGGCTACCGAAGGAATCAGTCATTGCTTTTATCTTCTGTACACATCAAGGAATGGAGAATAAAGAGAGAAGAGTCTTCAGATTCAGAGACTGCATGGACCCCACGGGTCTTTGTCCTCGTTCTTTGCACAGTGAGTGACTTCCAGCGTGTGCCGTGGAGGACGTTGAGTCTGAATGGACAGGATGCACACAGGAAAATCAGCTGTTGAACACAGTGGTCATGGAAAGTATCTTGTGCTGGACAGGATGGATATGATGGAGGTAGGGGTTGGCCTATGAGACTAAACTGGTTTTGCTGTTCCGCTTGTTTGCGGAACAAGCTTCTGAAAGGGACTTAAATTATCCGGGTTTGCTGTGTATTGTGTCTGTGAAAACTACAGGCATTCTTGATATCAGGTGGATGTTCTTGCCTCAAGCCACAAACATCTCTCCATTTTGGGAAACTTCAGTAAAGAGAGAGCAAATCATAAAACCGTAGCATAAACTGAGTTGGAAAGGACCCACAAGGATCACTGAGTCTCCTGGCCCTGTACCCTGCAAAAATCCCACCCTCTGCTTGGGAGTGTTGTCCAGATGTTCCTTGAGCTCTGGCAGCCTTAGGGCTCTGACCATTCCCTGGGGAGCCTGTTCAGTGCCCCACCACCCTCTGGAAGAACTGTTTCCTGATATCCAACCTAAATCTGAATGGCCAAGCCAGACTCCAGTGGATTGTGGCAACGCTGAACATTCTTTGTTAAGCCTGTTTTAATTCCTTTCTTCTTAAGATAAGCTTGGAATAAATTCAGGGGAGCAAATGCTCCTTCATGCCTGGCATAAGTGGTGCCTTTGCAGAGACAAGTGCGGATGAGTTGCGAGTGATTGTTTCTAGTATCTCTTGCTCCAGCAGTGGGAAGGTGATTGTCCTCTCTGAGGAGCACGGGCTTTGCTATAATGCAGCTTGTGTTCTTTTCTCTCTGGGTATTTCACACCAGTGGAAGAGGGGAAATTGGTTGTCTAGGAACATTGGTTTAGCTCCTTGCAGCACCCTTAGTTTTCTGTTTAGCATCTTTGCAGAGCTGACAGCAAACCAGCTCTTGGCTCTGAAGGGTCAGTGAGAGCACAGTGCCCCAGCAGCCATCACAGAGGAGCCCAGCATGGAAAATCTCACCATACTACTGAGCCTGAGAATCTTCATCTGGTCTGCACAAATCTTTTGTCTTAGAGAAAGGACATTTTAAATAAAAGTCAAATTTAGTCTACTTAGTCTTGTTCCAAGCTTCTTTGGTCACCACACTGAAGTAGCTGCATCTCTAAATAAGCAGTCTGTTTTTGCAGTCAGGTGCTTTTTGTGTCTCCCATCTGTCCTTGTCTGCCACAGAAAGAAATACATAACCAGGTGCATTCTTGGCAGTGAAATTCAGGTTATTTCAGGCTGTGATGCAGCCCAACTTTTGTGGGATATTGTTCGGTTGTATTTTTTTTTATATCCCAAAAGAGAAGTTGGTCTTTTCCCAACTTGGATTGTCATTTTTTGTTCTACAGAAGTTTAAATTAGAAAAATTACTTATTTAGAGTATTTAAAACAAAGCCATTTCTTATAGCTGAATTAACAGTGCTCGTTATCTGCTCCTCTCAGTGGTTCCCACAAGGAGCTGAGCAAGAGCCCCTGGTTCCTTTGCTGGCCATGTGTCCATGGCTGCAGTGGTCAGTGGTGCAAGGATCCAGGGCTTGTTCCCCACACAGTGCTTGGCAGAAACCCATCTCACCCAAGCTCTTCCTACTGCTCTGAGATAACAAGTCCTCACGTTGAGAGAGATTTCCAGAGCTGGACAGCTTGAGGGACTCTGAGATCTAAAATACAATTTTTGTTCCAAGAGAAGTCTTGTAGTGCAGAGTGGTGATTAACTCTTGTCAGTTGTAGGGTTCTGGATGGTATAAGTAAGAATGTAATTGTTCAATTCATTCAGACTTGTTTGGAAGAGGGGATCTGAAGAATGGCAAGCACACGTGAGAGAGACCACCAGTCCTAGATTGGTGGATTCAGGATGGAAGCTCGATTTTAAATTTTTTTTAAGGGAAGAAAAAGTTGTTAGTAAGATCTGCCTTAGCACAAGAAAAGCAGGGCAGAGATGGTCAGTGTGCCTCGAGGGAAGTAGCATGTCACTAACATACAGGTATTTGGCTAATAAGTTAATAATGCATGTTTCTAATTGTAGTAATAATACAGTTGGAAATAATAATTCTCATTGCTGTAAGAAAACAAATTGCTTGTGACTTAATATGTTAGAATGAGTTCAAATCATCAGGTGCTGCTTTTCCCCCAAGGAGGGGAGGTTGCTTAGGTGGAAACTGGAAGAAAAAGGTCTGGCTGTGATTTGTGCCTCAGTGCTCAATGGGCAGTGTGACTATCTGAGTATTGTGTTGTATGTTGTTGTGTCATGTGATAACAGCACCATGTTTTCCTGTCATTTCCACAACTTTTCCTGGCTGAAGTGACACACAAGCAACCCTGGGTAGTAATCACATTGTCCCGTTCAGTTTCAAAAGGAGAGAAGCGGACCTCATCCAGAAACTTTCCAGCAGGCTACAGTAAGCTTTCCTGTCTGTTAGCCATTGTCAAATCTTCTCCATCCTGCAAAAATGGCATCTCTTACAGTAGTGAAATTGTCTCAGAAATAGTGTCATTCCATTGGGTGATTGCTGTGTAATAATGATTTTGCAAACTATTTATGGTCTGTATTGAGGTTGTTTTGTTGGTTCTTATGGCTGTGCTCTTGTCTCTGTTTGCTGTTCTCTCTCAGGGAGCTGCCCGTGACCCAGGAGAGGAAATAAAAAGAGTCAGCATTGTCAGAAGGGTTATTTAAATTAATTAGCTCAGAGTTTTCCAGTATTATCCTGAAGTTCTTGAATCCAGTTTAAGCTTTGAAATCCCAGCAATGATGGGTTCAGTGAATGTGTTGCAGTCTGGCTCCTGGCCAAGTCAAAATGAGTTTGAGATCAATGTGTTCAGTTAAATTCAGCTCAGTCTTCACCATGATGGGTGGAGAGGTTTCCTCCATGTAAGGGCAGGGTTAATCAGAATCCATTGTAGCTCAGTATTTTACCAGGGGAGCTTAGTACAAAATATTGACATTATAAAAGCCTCAGCCAAGCCCCATTGAAGCCAGGGAGACTCTTAGCAGCTTTGAGCACATGCTGGGCTGAGACAAGGGCTGTGCCATCTTCCACTTTTTGTTATTATCTTTATTTTAATGGTTTGGAGAAGCATAAAAAGCCAGAGCTGTGCTAGGGAGAATTTCAGCCTCTTGGTCACAAGGAAAGGGAGCAAATGTGCTTTGCTTTAGTCTGGGTAGGTCACAGGTGCAAAACTATTTCCTTCCTTTGCCAGATTTTCTGTATCTCTTCTTCATGTCTAGGAATCTGTTCCTGAATATAATGAGGCCTCAGGACTGCTTACATGGATCAGAGCAAACCCAGATTAGTTCTGCACCTCTTGCAAGGATGCTGTTTGTTTATGAAAAGCAAAAATTTCTTCTTTTGAGAATCCAAAACTTTGTGACAGCACCAACATTTCCACCCCTCTAGGAAAAGAAACAGAACGTTTCTTCTGGAGACTTTTTCTAGTGAAATTCAAACTAGGGTCAGTATGTTAGCATTGGCCTGCAGGGTCTGAAAACAGTTTTAGAAATTGCACAGACTTTGGGATAGAAGAAACAAAGCTCTCTAAAACCTCTCCAGGCTGTCTGAGAGTCTTGGTAGGAATGTGTCAGCCAGAGTCCTGAGCCACGTTTGTACTCAGAAGTTGCTCAGTGTCATTTGAACCCTGCAGTTTGCCTGAAAGCTTTTTAGTTAGGATTTACATTTTGGCATTGGCTGATGGACCACAAATTAGTTTTTTAAATGTCAGCCTTTTTACCAAACCTATGGAGAAGTAGAATATATTCTCGTTAACCCTAGTGAAAATAGGAGCTTTAATGAGAGACTTGTGGCAGAATCCAGCACCAGGCAGGCTGGGGAAGCACAGGTGGTTCGCTTGGATCTTTTTGCTTCTGCAGATTTTATTCATGTCAGCTATACCATTGAATATATCAACTTTTGGGCTTCTTTGAATCCTACAGGGCTCTCTGCAAAGGGAAACAGAGGAGATAGGCAACTACCTATGGCATCTTTTTGGCCTTGCTTCTTGTCTGTTGACTTTCAAGTTTGCTTAAAAAAATCTGGCAACTTTTCTTTGCTTCTTTCAACACTCCTTTTTCATGCCAATGAATTTTTTTTTTTTTAAAGTTGTAGCATCCCTGCAGTTGGTTGTTAACAGCAGGGCTCAGGGAACTTTCACAGGCTGTCTGGGAGTTTCCCAAGGTCTCCGTGGGTCTCCACAGGAGATTTTGGGGTCCTCTGCTCGCCGCAGACCTTCCCATGAGTGTCCAGCTGTGCAGCTTGTGGCAAGCATCCTCGTGGCCGTGCCGGGCCCGGCGGTGCCTGGCGCCAGCCCCTGCCCGCCTCCTGCCAAGCTGGACACAGCTCTGACAAAGGACAACTGTTTGGAGGAGTTGTTGTCTTGCTTGGTGCTCCTAATCCCTGGAATAACTGCTGTGACAAGCATAGTAACCATCTGCAGTGAGACCGGCACATTGGTGCCTTTCAAGTGCAAGGATCGAAGCCACCTCCTCAGCCCCTTTCCTCTTGGCTTTTCAAAAATTTTCAAAAGCAGAATGGAGAGTTGGAAGCTCAAGCCCTGGATGAGTTGTCAGGAGCTGTAGTCACTCTAAGGTGCTTTTGGAAATACTGCTTTTAGCTGTTTGAAGAGTATCTAGCCTGCTTCAGCTATTTATTTTATTTTTTTAAATCATATATGAAGCCCATCTTACATGTCCTGGGCATTTGGAGAATATATGCTGAATTTTGCTCAACATTCCTAGCCTCAGAGAAGGTTCGTTTACACAGCTTAGAAACAAAATTATAAGAGAAGGCACATGTCTGGTGACTTTTGTGCAAACTCTGATGTGCATTAATGCCAGGGACTGGGCACTAAGTACTTTTTATCTTCACTAGACCTGGGCTGGGTGGGTGTCCTGCTGTTCTCTGAAGCAGGCTGCTGTAGCATCCAGAGCACCAGGATGTAGTGCAGGGTTTAGGCAGGCTTTTTTGCATTTGGAGGCATGTTCACCCTATGGTTTTATGTCCTCGTACATCTGCAGCAGTACAAACAGACATGTCCTGCACTGGCCATTTTGCTTTTATTGCCTCACTCAGATTTACATAAAAAAATTCCCAGTTTAGGTCAATGCAGAGAGTCTGTGTTCTGAATTTTCATTTTTGGCATAAGAATCCCTTGAGATTTTAATTTACACTGAAAAATTCCTGATACAAAGTGTTGTTTTTTGACATTAAAAGCAATTATTGCTTTCCAGTTATGACTCTTGAGGTAGGCCATGCTGCTTAAGGGAAAACTTACGCCCTGCTTGCATATGGCAAATCAGCTAAATGAGCAGAACCTCTATTCAAGTATCTGTCACTCTGTCAAAACTGTAATTTGGTTATTTGACCATTTCCCTGGGTATTTGAGAAGAGCTAAGCAGGAGCCGTGGTTGCGAGACAAGGCAGATGGCATCATAAATACGTAATGGAAATGAAGCCAAGCTCTAAGGCAGGAGGGTTTGGGGGTGGGTGGTAATGGTCTGTCTCCATCAAACCCCTGGAGAGCTGCAGAGCCCTCGGTGCAGCCCTGGGGAGGAGGGGATATTCCCCAGCTCCCACCTTCTTCCCAGCAGCTCGGGGCACTGTCCTGCAGCTGCGGAACAATGGCCCAGATCCGCTCTCACACCACAGCTGGGGACACACAGGCTGCTTGTGTGGCAGGGAAATAATGAATTCCAATTCGCTTTCTCTTCTGCTGTAGGGTCAGAAATGCAAAGTTTCCTAGTCTAAAAAACAGAGGGAAGAGAGGAGAAAGGTTTAATTGCTTACTTGAATAAATTGTTATGTCAATATTTAAATTTTTTAACTCTATGAGAACTTTAATATGAAATGTTATTTTCAAAATAAGAGCGGAAAAAGGAGCTCAGACAGTGAAAACTCAATATTTCACCTCTCTACAGTTTTTCCTTTGCTTTTTTGAAGAGGATTTAGCTCTCAAAGATCATGCTCCTTCGTGCCCACCAGCTGGCAGAAGGTGAGGCTGGAAATGCCCATTTGTCTGTGCTTCCTTGGCATGGTGCTTCTCACCTCCTTTCCTCCCTCAAAACAAGAACTATTTTTCTGGCACTGAATAAACAGGCTGGTGGAGCAGTTAGACAGAAACCAGTTCAGGAGCTCCCAACAGAAGCCGTCTGTGAGACGCCTGGCAACTTGTGGAGCTTGTGTTTATTTTCATTTTTTTTTTTTCATTTCTTTTTTCCTCTGTTCTTTTCTTTTTTGTCATTTTGCTGCCTTCTTTTTCATTCCTCGCTTTTTAGTAAGCAATTTCCGTGGAGAACCCCACTGAATGCAGGGTTTGTTTTGCACAGAAGCCCTGAGATGGCATCCGTCCCACCTGTGCTGTGTTGTAGCACTGTCGGGTGGTTTCCCAAATCATTCCTAAGTGCAGTGCAGGAGCATCTGCAGCAGCAGATCAAAATCTTGAGCTGGGCAGGTTAGACATCAGGAAACACCATGGCAGACACAGCCCAGCAGTGGGGAGGGGAGAGGAGCTGCTCCCAAAGGCTTTCATCGAATGGGTCAAGGGTTCAGGACATGCAGCTGCTCCAAATGTGGCAGCACCAACTCAAAGTGCAGCGGAGGAACCATTTGAACTGTAGCTGCTCCAGTCAGTTGTCCTTTTGCCCTCTCAAAACCTGGGATCCCAATAAAACCCCGTCACGGTTGGGTCCCCAGCTGGGTGGTGTTTGCAGCTGCTGGTGAGCAACGTAGGATTTATCAGCGTGGAATTGGCCGTGACCTGTTTATTCCTCGGCTGATAAACTCAATAAGCTCCATGTGTTTGGTCAGATCATCCGTGTGTGTTCTGCTCGTTGGGCCAGACCCTGGGCAGGAAGTGGGGACTGGGTCAAATATCCACTGAATTTGATAGATCTCTCCTGTACACAGAGTGGTCACAAGTACTTGTGTGCTTTAAAATCTGTGTGAGATCAGTGTGCCCTACAGTGGGAACTGTTTGCATTGCTCTAAGTGCATCTTGAAAGTGGAAAATGTGGGCTTTTGCCTTTCTTTATGACTCAAGAAATGTGAATCAGCTAATTAACTAATGAAAAACTGAAATTTTGCATGGCATTTTAAGACAAAACTGTTGCAAATACTTGTGCATTTCCTGCTAATTCAATGGTAGCATTGCTGCATGTGAATGAGCCATTGGGGGCACCTTTGAACTCTTCTGTTCACAAATTTTGGATATCATCTGCTCCTTACCTGGGCAAATCCTGGTGGCTTCAGTAAGGACAGGGTTTGCCTGAGAAAGTTAATTTAGGTGCTTGGTGAAGACACACCTGAGCAGGCAGATTTTGTTTTCATATGTCACAAAGACCTTGTCTTGGTTTTTATCAATTATTAGCACTTTATTTGGTTTTGAATAAATTAAATTATTATCTGAATGTATTGGATTTTGGGGTTTTGGGGTTATTTTCTTTTTTAATTACAGTTTTCCATTAAAGGCAAATTTCTCCTAAAATCTCACTGGTTCACCCAGAAGAGCTTTGCCTTTGTATTGATAGACTCTCAGCTGGAAGGGAGGCAGGTGCTGGGATGTGGTGGTGTAGAGCAGCAGGAGCTTTGGGGAGATGGGGCTGGGAATGCTCTTTAGGCTCTTGATGCTGCATGTTACCAGATCCTGCTCACAGCCTGATGTATTTTGTGCAAAGTAGAAAGAACTGTGTAAATGAGTGTTAGAATGACTCTATGAGACATATTGAATTTTATGCTGCAGCTGGAGAAACTTATCCTTAATTGAAGCTGTGGGCAAGTGTATGTCATTTTTGATTTAACATTTTCCCTCACCCCTCCACCCCCACCCCAACCAAAATCCTTTGTGGAGTCAGATTGTTGCTGTAGCTTTGTGAACCCCTCTCTTCTAATGTTTGATCAAGTGCTGAAAAGAGACATTTAAAGACTATTTAAAATGTGGAAAAATTGCTTCCCAATATTTTTGACAGAGAGAGACTGAGAACACACAGCATTGAATCATCAGGAAAATTGAAGATTTCCCCTGAGCAACATTGGGATTTTACAGCAGAGGACTTGAAAGACCTTGGAGAAATTGGACGAGGCGCTTATGGTTCTGTCAACAAAATGGTCCACAAACCAAGTGGGCAAATTATGGCAGTTAAAGTAGGTGATGCCCATCCTTACATTTGTACTTCAGTCCATTGGGATGCAGTGTGATGGAGAATTAAGGTTCTTCCATCTAGCACCCATCTACTGCTCTGTTCTATTTATTTCTGATGTAAAGGCTGCTGTTTGCTGAAAATACAGTGTATAATGGGCATGTTTTCAGGTGATTTGTGAAGTTCTCATAATTGCTATGCCCTTTTCAAAATGTCTGTCAGGAACCTGCTGTTCTGAGGGGATCACACGTCTCTGGAGACTGATGATGGGGCACAGGCCTTTCACCTCTGGGTCACTGGTTCAGGTACAGCCTAGGCTGGTGGTAGGCACAACTTGACATCTCATAGCTTCTTGGTGTCTTTTGTGAAATATGGTAATGACTTAAAATTAGCTGTTTATGTCAGCATGTTGCCATGGTGTGGCCTCGCTAGGAGGAGCTGGAATGGAGTGGATGTCTTCTAGGGAATGTTTTGCTCTTGCTGATGTATGATGGAGTGTCTGCTTTGTGCTTACCGTGTCAGACTGTCCGGGAGGTAGAAAGTATATCGGGTTTCTTGACTGTCCATTGTCTACTTTATGCTACCCAAAACCTCACCTTAGAAGCAGGAACAGCCTCCTCTCCCAGCTGGGCGATAATTATCTGTCTTGGCACAGTAGTGCTGCTCACTGGGCATCTTTGAGGAGCTGCTTGTCCATGGAGGTGGGCAGCAGCTGTTCTTTGTCTCTCTGGTCCTTTCCTTTGCTCACTGCAGGTTGCTAATGACTTCTGTCTTTCCACTCTGTCGATGGTATCAGCTGTCAGTGCTCTCATAGCTCCCAGAAAAAAGCAGAAGTGAGCTGTGCAGGAGTCTGTGTTGCTGTCTTTTCCAACTCTCTGTCTTCTTTGGAATATTCCCTGATCCAATCTGGAAGCATTTGCCCCTGCTGGTCTCACATGCCAGGCAGACATATCTCAGCCCCAGCTCCAGCTGCTCTGAATATAATTCCTACCTGTCTCTAGTGTGTCAGGTGACTGGAGTAACCCCCATCCTTTGATCTTCTCCAGTCAATACTGTCTTACAGTGGTGGGATCACTGGTTAGGTCTCTTGAGTGTTTTTGATCACCATGCAGTGCTATTTCAAGCTGGGTTTGAATCCTTAGAAGTCTCCAGTGGAGTTAGAGGTTGCCTGTAGCTAAAGGCTGGTTTCTTTCAGTTGCCTCTGGTAAAACAGTTGTAGTTTGCAGGTGACAGGTTGAAAAACATTGGTGTAGTGAAATGATTCCTGGACCACCTCCATCTTCTCAGGCTCAGGGTGTATGACCTGGGTAGCTGTAGTTTTGCTAAGGGTGTGAAGGGGGCACACCCCCAGAGCTGAGGAGCTGTTTCCTGGAGCTCTGCGGTGGCTACAGCCGTGCGGAGAAGGGCACTTTGTTGGATTTGCTCATGTCATGGAGAAGATACGTCTGCTAGCACAGGGGTTCTCTTGTCCCACACTGTTTGCACAAGGGCTTTTCAGCACCCTAGGTGAGCCTTGTCACTGTGGAGGGCCTGTGATGCAGGTACAGCCATGTGGGAGGCACAAGGCACCAGTTCTGCGTCCTTGAGGCACACGGTTGGAGATGGCATGGTGCAGCATGTTGAGCTGGCTTTCCCAAGGGATGAGGTCTCTTCTGAGCCTTAGGGGTTCTGGGCTTGTGGGCTCACTTTTAAACAAGTAAATCCAATTTGTTTACAGTGACTAAACTGTGAAGTGTTAAAGTTGTGTGCTGGGCTGGTGCCACCTTCTTTTCTCTGACCCTATTTCTTTTGGGTGGACATGGCTGGACCTGCCAGGGAAGAAAGATTGGAGGGTTTGGGCAACAGCATCATTTCTAAAACAGTAGTGGTAAGCGACTGTTCTGTTTGACCCAGTGAGGAGAAAACACAAAATTGAGCAAAGGGAGACCTGTGGGTGGAACACTCAGTGAGGCTTCCAAGGCAGCAGCAGCAGTTCCCCAGAGAACTGGTGCAGTTCTTCGAGATGAGGTTTCAGGATGGGATTAATCTTGGGCTAGTGACTAGTTCATCCCACTCTCCTCAGATTTTCCTTTCTCATCCTCCTGATGCTTTTGGGGCAGCCATGGTTGTGCATTAGTATTCTGCTCCTCCTCTATCTTAATCTATCCGTGTTGGGGACTGTTCCCTTTCTGCTCTCTCTTTCTCTCAAGCTTTGTGGTCTCTTCTCCCTGGAACTGTTGCCTTCAGCCGTGTGTTCTCCTTCAGCATAAAGCTCTTCTGTAAGAGCAGTTTGGGAAGGGAAATTGTGTTTTGTTAAAATGTGTCAGTTTAGTGAGATCTTGACTGTGATCTCCATGGTACCTGCAGCTTTGTGGTGTGGCACCATGCTGGGGGCAGGTGACAGGACCCCCTCACAGCTGGATTGTGGAGCCAGTGTCTGGTTATTTGGTTGAGCTGCTGTCCCTCTTGTGCTTCCCCAAGAGCAGCACCAGTGCAGCAGACCAAGCATCCTTGGAAGGACATTCTGCACAAGGAAACAGCTTTATGGAAGCTGCAAGCCAAAAGTTGGCTGTTCTGTACTGCTCACTAGATGCAGAAAAAATTGGTACAGCGGCCTGTCCCAACTGCTCCTCTCTCCTTTTTCACTACTCCCCAGATTTCCATACTGTTGCTACAAGTTCCCAATGTGGTCAGGAAATTCCTACCCCACTTCTGGAAGGGCTATGTCCTGCTTGCAGCTACCATGACCAGGCTTGTCACCCCATTCTACCTCAGAGCGATTTAAATTCTCCTTGTTCTCCAAGTGTGCAGCTTGAAACATTGCTCATTTCCCCTTGCTGGAGCTTTCCTCTGGCTGAAGGCATCTTCTTCAGTGCCAGGCCAGCTGGCCACCTCTGGTCACCCATCCTGCTGCCCTCAAAGGCTGTGGCTAACAGACCATATCTTCAAATCCTGTTCCCAGCTCCTTTCTCTTGGTTTTTCTAGCCTGTCTTGCTTTTGCCCAAGGAACAGTACCTTGAAGCTTCCCAAGCTTTCCCCTTGGTGTGTGTGGCATCAGTGCCACAGGGCACTCAGGCTCCTGTGCCCCCAGGGCTCCCCCAGCACAGCCTTTTCTTGCTGCACATCCAGGTTTTCTTGCCACTGAAGGAAATAATTCCTGAGGGCTGAAATATCACCAGAGTAACTCAAGATCTGCAGGTGGAGACACTGTTTTCTTTCATTTTTCCCTGTAACTCGTTTTGGTCTGTCAGCCCATAGGTCCTGGCAGATGCAATCCTGGCACCTTTAAGGAGTCTCCCAGAATGGGCAGTGCTGCCAGGCCCTGGGTGTGTCAGGCTTTTCATCTGTGCTCCAGAATCAGTAGAAAAGGAGGAAAATGAGTCTGAAATGAGCCTGGTTGTGTTGCTGGCTAAAACTACTGCAGCAAAGCTTCAGCTGTTGGAGCATGGCTGGGATGATGAGCTCTTGTCGCCTCCTGCTCCTCCCTCTCCTTTAGCCTTGGTGAATTCATTCTCTGCAAATACTCCTTTCAATGACAAAAAGACATTCTGTGCCTCTTTGAGAACAGGCTGAAGGCTGGAGAGGGCTGCAGGAGCAAGGACCTGTCCTCCTGTTGCTGCCACCTGCAGTTGTTTGTGCACCCCTCATGCTTTCTGCCATAGAGAGCTGCTTCCTAGAGCTATCAGGAGGAGTGGGAGAGGATGAACGAAAGAGAGATCCAGCTCAAGAGGATTTGTGTTCAAACCTTTCTCATTTTTGCCCCTAGGGAATGTTGCATTATGTTCTCCTAATCTTCCAAATTTTTATTTCCAAATAAAAAACAATCCTTTCATTCTTTAGGTTGCTTCCTTTCAGATCTTCCTGGAGATGCACGTTTTTTACTCTGGGTCAACTGCAATCATAGTCTTCCTATCATTGAAAATACCCTTTTCATTTTCTTAAGGACTTTTTGGCAAATGAGGTCAAGACTTTTCCAGGTGGGAAAGAGACCATCCCAGTTTTGTCCAGTGCCATATCTGGCTATGCAAACTGATAAATGGAAGGCCAGTTGTATGCTGAATCCTCACCCTGTCAGGTTTCTCCTCCTGGCTCTTCATTTTCCTGGGAGAAATCTCTTTTCCTGGCTGGTGTGTGTCTGCTGCACCAGCTCTTTGTGATCTTGGCTGGTTGGGCTTCCAGTTCTACCCACTCTCCTCTGACTTTGCTTCTGGTTTCTTGTTGTTGTGTTAGTCTGGTTTTTCCCAGTCTGTGGCAGTCTGTGAGTGACTTGTGACCGTTGTCCTGGGCTTCCCACTGTCCTCCTCGGGATCTGCTCCCATGCTGTCCTGGTTTTGTGTGAGAGGCTCTACAGTATGTGCAATTCTCCAGCCCTTTTTGTATTTGCCCTCCAGCATCACCACATGGTGTTGTCCCAGCTGCTCCAGGGGCTGTGCCTCTTGTTCTCTGAGGGTACCACAAACTAGAGGCACATAGAGAAGCCCCATTTATTTGGATGAAATGTTTTCTTGGGAAACTTGCCAGCTGCTGGGGAGTGCAATTTCTGTCCTGACATTTCCTTCTGGCCCTGGTGATGGTTCACACAAAAAGGATGCTTTAAAAGATTGCTGGAATATGAATTAAAAAAAATAGCCCAAACTGGAATGAAAACTGGAGGAGAGCATTCTTCCAATTAGAGCAAGATGCTCTCCTTTGCACTGAAATACTGTACATGGTGTGGGTTTTGTTAGCCAGGGCACTTCACAGTGCCTCTGGAAGGCTGGGAAAGCTGCTTGTTTGAAAAGTTCATAAAATAAATAAGAACACATTTAAAATAGTCAACCTTTGATGTGTTGCGTGGCTCCTGACCTGCACAGGAGTGGTGTCCTGAGCATCTGGTGGCAGTGATGTCTGAGCCTCAGGCTCAGGCAGGAGATATTCACCTGCTGCTCACCTCTTCTTCCTGCAGCAGGGAACACCCCCAGACATCTAGGGTTCACCATCAGCAGCTTCTCCCAGTTTCATGTCAACCAGTTCAGCTGGCTAAGAAATACATCCAGGAGATGAGTGGAGTGGTTTGTGCTTTGGTTCACCTTCAAATTTCTTCTCACAGCCCCATGGAAGCATCTTACATGTCGTTTTAGTTGAAATATTTTTTCTGTCAGGAATGATTATAGCTGGGAGAGTAACCCAGCTGGGGGAGAGGGTGGTTTTGTCCACAGTGTTCAGTTTTCCCCCTCCTCAAAAGAAAGTGATTTTCAGCTGTAGGCCAGAATTTTCCTCAACCTGGCTGACTTAGTCCCACTGCAGTATTGCCTAGTCCAGCCTCCAGTAACAGGCAGTGTCCTCAGCCATTGTTTTATCTTTAGTTTCACAATATTTTTGACGTGCTCTACTTGTTCTCTAAATTTATCCTAAGGAAATCAGAAGCATTTTCAAGATCAGTTGGTAATCAGAAGTGTCAAACCCATAGGCCCATAAAAGATCCCTGTTCTTCCTGGGGAAGCCAGTAAGCCTGGAGCTATTTTGTGTTCCAAGAACAGTGTCTCTTGTACATCATTTTGGTAGCCAGCGCTTGTTCTCTCATCCACAGCTTCAAACCAGAAGTTGCTGTCTAACTTGATCAGGTTTCTTGATGGCAGTCTCACAACTAAAGGAGGTTGCTAAGTATCAAATGCCCCTGAGAGCAGAATTTTAATATTTATTTATACCTCCATGCATCCATGGTCTCTCCATCCTTTCCTGGATGCCTGATAGCCCATAAAGGCCCATCAGAGTGATGCATTAGTATATTTAGCTCCATCCAGAGGTAAATTTCTCTATCCTTCCAATGTCCATATGACTTCAGAAGAGAAGTCTTGGGGTTTTGTTGCCAAACCATCATTGTAATTCTTCACACAATTGAGTGACACCTTCAGAATTTTCTGTTTCAGTCATTTGCTTAGGTCTTCTGGCTGAGAGTTGGGGAAACCAGTGTTCCCAGTCCTGCTGGGGAGGGAGTGGACAAGTAAGAGCTGAAAAGGAATGGTGAGAGAGAGTTAGAGCCTCATCACAGGAGGTGGGAAACCTAATTATGATCTACTTCAGTCAGCAGTAAATGTGTTTCAGATGGGGAGATAGATATTCCCAACCTCAGCAGTGACTGGGCAAACCCTCTTTTTGCACCTGGTTTGTTGTCCCAAATCCCTGCCATCCCATGGAGGGACCACTTCTCCCATGGCACTGTCAGGCACTGCTGTACTGGGCTTTCTGCTGAGGACACAGGTGAGCCCCATGCTCAGGAGAGTTCTAGATTGTTTTATAGCTCAAGGAGTTGAGTTTTCAGTTTGGTGTTTGCAGCCTCTTTTTGCTTTTCCTTTCTTTTTTTTTCTTTTTTTTTTTTAGATATTTTGGTCAAACAGTCACTTCACTCTGCACCTGAATCTTTCTGTGTGCATATTGGGCTGGATGATGGTCTCTTCTGTTTTGGGTCAAGTGTCTGGAATCTGCCTGGTTTTAGGTTCCAGGGTAGCACAGTCCACAGCACAGATTGTGCTTTTGATGTTGATGCTACTCAGAGCATGGCTTCAGAGCTCTTCTTCCTGATGTTGGAAGGCTTTGTCCTATCCTGTGTTTGAATAAAAAGGGCTGGAGAATTTTCTTCTAGAGGATTTGATACAGTTGAAATTCAAGGTCAACAAGGAATTTTTAAAAAGGAGACTCCATAAGCATCTACTACAAATTCCCCTTTTTCCACCTGTGGCTTATTTGGCCGTGGGGTCACTTTTCAATGACCCATCAGTGACTGCCTGCAGGAGGGTGACTGAGATCTGTAAGGCCTGAAGTGAAGTCAGCCCCTGTCCATCCCTGTCTGAAATGCTGCCTTCAAGCAGCTGCCTCACCTTGTGTCTTCCCTCCCTGCCATGTCCCATGTTCTTGGGGAGTGTGTCTGTGGGAGCTGCTGCAGTGCTTTGCACTATGCCTTGGGTTTAGGTAGAGGTTGTGTCATGGCTCATGTGCTATCTGGATAGTGAGTGCTGTTGACTTCCCTCACCTTCCCTGTTGTGCTGCTGAATGGGGAGTCCTGGGCTGTAGCAGGCTCCCTGGCACGCTGCAGCTAAGCAGAGCCACCGTGTCCAGCCTGGGCTGACCCTGTCTGTGTGCTGTACTGCATGCTGCTCCTCAGAGTTCTCCCTTGCTCTTGGCTTTGCCAGTCTCCAGCCCTGTTGTATGAGACCCCCCCCCCAGTCTTGTATCATGGCATTTCTTTCTCTCCCTGAAGCAGTATTTGTTGTAGTGTCCATGCTGGCTTCTCAAGCTGTCCTCTGCCCTGTAGCTGACCCACTGTCTGTGCTCTGGGTCCTTTACCAGCCCTTTCTTGCTGGGGAGTTCATGTGTAAGAAGAGGAGCGTTTGGGTTCAATGTTGTTCTGGAGTGCCCTTAACATCACCTCTGCCATACAGCATGTATTTCACATGGTCTCCAGTGTTGGAGAAGTGACAGCAGAGGAGGAATGTCCGAGGTGGGAGGAGATGCTTTCAGGAGATGCTGTGGACTTTGAGGAGGATGCTGTGGGATTGGCTGTGACAGGATTGTGCAGGTGCAAGGGGAGTGCAGAGTAGAGCTGGGACAACTTTCAAATGACCAGGCAATAGGCCTTTTGGAGACAGATGTGGAGTGGGCACAGAAGGAGGATACAAGTTACAATATGGAGAAAAGCTCCTTTTGGTTCCACACCAGAGGTAGCCTTTTCAGTGTGGGTCATGTCTCAGTGAGAGGCTGAACTATTGGTCATAGGTCTCACTATGGTGGCTTTGGCATTCATCACTTTTTGTGGAGGTCAGAGCAGTGGCATTTCCATTTCACAGAGTGCTGCTGGTGTGTCACCTGGAGAGAGACATTCACTTTGCTCAGCCTTCAGCCTCTCAGGGGGGACTGCAGAGCTTTGTACAGTGAGGGCACAAGAGCAGGAAATAGCCAGTGGCTGTCTGAACTTGTGTGACAGAGACCTGAACCAGTGACCTGGAGGTGAAGTGTTTTAATTCTGTTCCTGGCCCGTTGAGCTGCTTCTTGCTCTGTTGGTGACACAGAACCCCACCTGCTCAGCACATCACAGATATTATGGCCTGTGGGTGCTGGACAAGTCTCCTGACAGGTCCCCAGGAACTCTAGAATTCACAGAGTGGGAAAAGGGCAATATAAACATATTATTTACTGGTCTAGGCCAAACTAGAGGTACTAGAACATTAAGAACAAGTGGTTAAATACCAAAATACCAGGATACATTACAGGTAAGGAAAATTACAGTGTTGATACTGTCCTTGTTTTGTATGGGTCATCACAAAATAAGTCCTAAAGTACATAATGGTGCATTGTTTCACATGTGGTTCTGTATGAATGGCCCACCTTGAAAGTACCTTCATTCACCTGGCCTGTGCTGGCTGATGCTTGTGGTCCCAACCAGCAGTTGCCCATGGGACCATAGTACTGCTGAACTGGGTGCTAGTATCTTGCAGATTTTTCTTTCTTGAATAGCCATGTCATTTCTGTCCCTGAGGATAGTCCTGGCTACCTCTGTTGCTTTGGACTTCTTGCCAGATACTTTTTCTTGATTTTTTTTTAATGGTTTTTCAGCATGAGTCACAGCTTCAGGATCACGATTTCCTCACTTGTGATTCAGAGAATGTATTAATTAGTGCAAGATGTTAAATATATCTGTAAAATACAGATATACAGTATGGGATGTTTGTCTCCATCCTTCATTAGACCAGTTTTATGTCTGAAAATGTACAGTTTTCTGTTTTCAACTGTGCATTGTTCTTTCAAGCCCAAATGAAACTTTTCATAATACATAGTGTACATATAAAGTATAATGTATGTATACATATACATACACATACATATATATATACATACATGTACATATATATACACATACATATATGTATGCATGGGGTATGTATCTATATAAAGTATCTTTTATACAGTGTTGATGTTCCCTCAGCTAGTACTATGTAAAGGTTTGTTAGTTTTATGAGAAGAGCTCACAGGGGTGCTGCCCATCATTAACATTCTCAAGAGAAATGTGTTCCCTGGGTTATGTGGCAGTCCCTTCTCCCCAGCCATGGTGGAAGCTGTGGAAGGAGCCTTACTGGCTTCTGTGCTTAGACATTTTAAACATATAATGTTCTTTGGTTAAAGTTCAAACTAGTCTTCAGACCCTGTCCAACATGGCTAAGAACTGTGTGGGATTTAGTTTTGAAATGGAAGCCTGGATGTGGCATTCCGCTGTAGTTTTCAATGAAATTTCAGCTCTTTAATTTCTTCCTGACATTTCATCTGAAAGTGCTGACCCTTATGCGAGGACTGAGGGTTTTACGGTCTGATTAAACAGCTTTAGAAGTGTTCAGTTACATTTCTCATTTGAGAGCACTGCTTGATTCTCTAGAGTGTTTTTGAGCATGCCTGGGGGGACTGCCTGCTCTGCTTGGGTCCTGGTCACATGTCTCCATCAGCAGGGCTGTGGATACAGTAATGGCATGGAAGTGATAAAAGTTTCTGCCACTCTTCCTCTTTCAGAGAATTCGGTCGACAGTGGATGAAAAGGAGCAGAAGCAGCTTCTGATGGACCTTGATGTAGTGATGCGAAGCAGTGACTGCCCATATATTGTTCAGTTTTATGGCGCGCTCTTCAGAGAGGTGGGCATCCCAAACTTGCTTTACTTGTAGCAGAGTTTGGGTTTTACCTTGTTTTTTCCCTTTGTAATTTTGAACACGTACTTCTTTTGAATTCTTCTCTAAGGAGGAAAGAATTGATTCATATTAGGTTTCTTGGTTCTCCACTTTTACTTAAGGCTGTTTAGCCAGGAGACCCAGGTGTCTGGGCAGTTCTGAGCAAGCTTTTGGTCCTTTTGCAACAGGAGTTTTGGAGAAGATGAATGTTGAAACCTGACTGCTGCTTCTCCTTCCTCCTGTAGTTCTTCTAGAGGCTTGGATTATCCCCACTCCTGTAATTGCTCTGTTGTTGAAACTGCCACAGTGTAGGGGGAACATGGAGCCCTTGCCTGTTTTCCACCACTTCAGCACAAATCCAGTACCTCTGCTCAAGGGAAGAAGGAAGGTAGAGACCTAAGAGCTGCAGGTGGTTTTTGGGGATTATCAGGCATAGCAGCCTGTGCAGAGTCTTGTTTGATTTTACTGGAAAACTTTTAGAGAGGTAGAACCCAAAACAGTCTGAATATACAATTCCTCCTTCTAGAGAGTCTGCCTCTGTAATTTTGCCCAGTCAATCCTCTGTCTTTAAATCTCATTCTCTAAAATAAGCATTATAATCCTTCCTTTTCCCATGCTCTGCTTTTTCTGATCTTTTTGAGCACAGAGCCATTTTGGGCCAGCAGGCATTGTCCATGCTCACACATTACAAGCTCCTACCATGTGTGGAGCCTCAACTTGGCTAGAAATTTCTGGCTTTGCTGAAATAAAGGTGACAAGGCTGACAGGTGGTGTGAGGAAAGGTCTGTGGACAAAACAGTGTCTTGGCAGATGCTGATGAGGAACATGCTCAGATTTGTGCAACCTCACCTCCCTTCAGCTCTGGGCACATCCCAGGATGTAAATGTAAATACATAAACAGTATAAAAACTTACCTTAATCAGCACCCAGATGTCAGCTTGGCTGTACTCTTTGTCATGTCCAAAAATTTCATCATCCTGCAGCCAGGCAGGGCTCTCAGGGCTCCTTGCAGGCTCTGTCTGGGAAAGGTTTCAATGGCATCGCTCCGGCTGGAGTGAAATCCCCTTTTCCCCCTTCAGCTAAGTATTGTTTGCTTCAGAGACGAAAGCAGCTTTCCCTTCTCCTTGGTCCCTCACTGCCTAGGGATGTTCCAAGTCACATTCCACAGGGTGAGCTGGGAGGCTTCCATAAAGTTTTCTGATTTGTCCTATTAACTACTTGTTTCAATATTAAGTAGAATCTTAATATTTTAAAGATAGCAAAGTATGACAGCAGAGAAGCACAGAAAAGGAAAAAAGGAATTTCACCAGGCTGTTTGGATCTGTCTGACCCCCCAGTCTGCTTATCAGATCTGTTCTCAAATAACTGTGAAAGATCCAGATCACTGTTGCACCATCCCTAAGAGCTCATGGGACATTGGTAAAGGCTGAAACTCACTCAGGAAATCTGCAGGAAACGATATAAAACAAAGCTCCTTGTTCCAGCATTTCCAGGCGAAAAGCAAGGAAATCCTTTCGGGATTAACCTACTCTGATCTGGGATTCAGGTTCTCTCACCCTGGATGGAGCAACCAATAAGAAATCTTCTTTGCCTGCTGCTAAAAGGAGCTCCTAAAAAGACTTCCATGTGAACCTCTTTATAGAGTTCAACACGCTGAACAGGCAGCTTGTGCACTTGGAGGATTGGCAGGACCCGAGCACCTCCAGGAGAAGCAGCAGGGCAGCTGGCACAAAGGGAGGGCAGGCAGCCTTCCACACCAGGGAGTGTTTGATGTGGAGAGGCAGAGCTAAGCTCTGGGATCCTGACAGTTTGGGAAAAAACTAAACCCAATTGGACAAAATTATGCAAGGTCTTACTTTGTAGCTAGACAAGTGTCCCAGCTTGCTGTCAGTGAAGTAGCTGTGAACACAAGTTCTGTGGCAGCCTCTGTGAATACCAGCAGCTTGATTTGAAAAGGCAGAAAACACTACACAAAAATTTCTGTAATTGTATTTTCTCTTTCTTGTTCCTCATTTTGTGATAGGGAGAGTCTTCTCTGGGTCCTGCTTGTCCCTCAGCAGGTAGCACCTGAACCTTTATCATTTGCTGCCTGTTCTTCAGTCAGAAGGTGCATTTCTGTTTCTGTATGTCTGTGCTGTGATGGAACGTGTTACAGTGCAACAAGCACAAATTGATTGCCAGGTACAGGACTTTGCTTCAGCTCATTGGCACCTACTAGATGAGATTGAATTGCTTGGTCAATGAAACAAGAACAAAGCTGAAAAAGTAGAAGACAGCGTTTCAGTCTGTGCATGGAATCAGAGGCTTCAGTGCACCATGGCCAGGACAGGGCTGGCTTTTTGGGCTGCAAGCTTATGTCCAATTTTTCATCCACCAATATCTCCCAGTCCTTCTCAGGGCTGCTCTCAATCCCATCAGCGTTATACTGGTGAGTGCCCTGACCCAAAGTGCAGGATCTTACACTTGCTGAAGTTTGTGGGGTTCCCACTGGCCCCAGGAGACCAGCTGGTTTTTCCATACTGCACCCAGGAGAGCCCCGAGTCCTGCAGGTGCACACAGAGCTGTTCACATCTGCCATCAGAGATCTGATTGAAGAGGATCTGGCTACTCATGGTCATGTGTTTCCTCTCAAGGCCGCACTTGCTAGGTGGGGGAAGAAAAAAAAAAAAAAGAAAGTTCGTTGACAGGGGTTCTACAAAGATTTCAGTTGAGTCTCTCCTTGTGAGAAGAGAGGAGCTGTGAGCTGAGCCCACAGGGCTGCACTGGGACCCCCAAGACTTTGTCCCTGAGTGTAGCTGTTATAAGAGGTTTTTAGGTATGAGAAAATGGTCTTCTTTTCTTGCCTGTCTGCTACAAGCTTTACAGCTCCTCTGGTTTGAAACAGTACCTATAAAGCTGGGAATGTTTGGGTAGTAACTATGACCACACTAGTGGCTCTTCAAAGTACCACTTCTGATTGTGTTTCTTTTTAAGAGGGAAAGAGGAAAGAAGTCTTATCTGACTTGAAATCTCAGGAGTGACTCCTACACAGTGCAAGTGTAGTTGAGCCAAGTTTAAAGCAACAAATTCAATACTTGATAAAACTATTCAATGAAGAATTGATTGCAAGTTGCAGAACATGCCTAGGAAGCTGGGTAAATCAGCCCATGGGGAATTTCTGCTGGCAGGACAGAAGAGCTGGGATGGATGTGTTGGTATGTGCTGGGATGTGTGAATTGCTGACATAGCCTTGCTCAGTTTGATTTCTTTGCTGTTGATGCACCTCACACTGTTTTTATGGAAGTCTTTGACTGTGCTGCCATTCCTCAGCACATCTATCCCCATTGTCAGTCCCTGGTCTGTAGGAAAAGTGTCTTGTGTGCCATAAAAATATACAGTGGTGGTGGTGACATTTATCAGTCTATCTCACTGGTGTAGGTGCAGCTTGCATACAGAGCTGGCTGCTCCTGTACTGAGCAGGTGTGATAAACCTTCAACATTTGCATCATAAAGTGGTGGGTGTTGGCAGGGACCTCTGAGGTCACCTTTTCCAACCTTCATGATCAACTGTGGCCACTTGACCAGGAGTGTGTCTTAAAAGCTTTTGCATCTCTCCAGGGATAAAGTTTCCACAGTCTCCTGGGAGATTAACCTGTGCAGATTAATCCCCCTCACAAAAGTGTGTCCTCATGTTCAGAGGGAACCTCCTGTGTGTCAGGTTGTGCCCTGCTCATGTCACAGGTCAACACTCTCACCACTGAGAGAGCCTCTGCAGATTCCCCTCACTCTTCTCTAGGCTGAACAGTCCTGGCTTTATCAGCCTTTCTCATGGGGAAGATGCTCCTGTTCCTCAGTCATCTTAGTTGCCCTTTGCTGGAGTCTCTGTTGTACTGGGGAGCCCAGCATTGGTCACAGCACTCCAGGTGTGGCCTCACCATTGCTGCATGGAGGGGAAGGATCACCTCCCTTCACCTGCTGGTGATGCTTTTCCTCATGCTGTGACCCTTCAGGCCAGCAAAGATGCATTGTTGGCTCATGTTAATGTCCACCTGGACCCACAGGTCCTTTCCTGGTGAGCTGCAACCCGGGTGGGTGACATCTTTGTGACACCTGCTCCCTTGTCAATGGGGATTCTCTGCACTGAGAAGCTGAAACATCTGCATCGCTTGTGAAGTGGCTTTTGTGTCTGTCCTGGATAGGGATCTTTTGAATTAAATGCACAGGGTGTTCCTGGACATTTTTTGGAATGTCTACAAGATGTGCATTAGCATCTGATAATCTAATATTCAGTAAGGACTAAAATACATTCTTTGGAAGGATAGCTTCAACAGGAGGAGAAAATTTCTAGTGCTTCTTTTGTCATTTTATGATCTAAAATCACCCTGACCTAAGAGGCAAAATTTAAAGTGAAACTTTCATTAGGGTGATTTTGTCTTCACAGTTCACAATGGAGTAGGACTTGCCCATGTACATCAGCACTTCTTGATATTTGGTCAGGAAGACAAATTGAGTCCCCATTGCCCAGCCAGTCTTCCTTTTTTTTCCCTTTAAAATTCACCAATTTGCCAACAGATGAGGCTCTCCAAGTCCCAGGAAGAGTTAGCCTGTAAAGTTTTGGATCTTGCCATCAGCCTTAATGATGCTACAAAAGGCCTGTTATCTTTTTCCATTGATCTTGCTGACATGAATTCATGTAGGTCAGGTAGGTTTTTATATTATCAGATCAGTAAATGCCCCCAATTCAGGAGTTCTGTATGGCATCTACTTCAGGAGACCGGTAAACCAGATCTTTCCTCTAGTGCTTTTGATCATAAAAGAGGGTTTTTTTATGTTTAAAAATCACCATTGGATAGAAATTTGTTATACTTACTTGAGGTTTCACTACCATACCCATCCCAACCTGTGATGCAGAGTACACGTGAAGCTTTTTTTATGATAATGGCTCTGCTCAAGTGTTCTTCACTTGGTTTGTTTTGCTGTCCAAACCNTCAGGAGACCGGTAAACCAGATCTTTCCTCTAGTGCTTTTGATCATAAAAGAGGGGTTTTTTTATGTTTAAAAATCACCATTGGATAGAAATTTGTTATACTTACTTGAGGTTTCACTACCATACCCATCCCAACCTGTGATGCAGAGTACACGTGAAGCTTTTTTTATGATAATGGCTCTGCTCAAGTGTTCTTCACTTGGTTTGTTTTGCTGTCCAAACACCAGCTGTTGTAACCTGGGCAATGGAAGCCACTCACAGTACTGGTGCAATTGGACATAAATACAAGGCTGCAGGTGGTCAGTGGTATTCTGGCTCTCTAGAACCAGTCCAGTCCCCCACAGTCTCAGTACAATAGCCCAGGAATATAGCCCTGTCCCAGATTTTTTTTTTAAATTTCTGATCAAAATAGAAGCGGTTTTTGAATGATCCTGTGGCCAGTAGAACCAGTCCTTGAGAGAGAGGCTGCTCTCACTACAGATGGCTTGTACAGCTCTGGTGGGCTTCCAGTCTCACCTGATTGATGCACATCACAGCCACTGGAGCCACATTGCATGCCCTGAGCCACTCTCCATCGTATGGAAGTGCTTCATCTGCACTTTGCCTTTGTTGCTAGTGCAGAAACAAGAAATTTCCTATGTGTAGTGCCCAGTTTCATTTCTGTAGTTTAAATCTGAACAGTTCCTTAGCCAGCTTGCTCCATAGCCAACCTGCAGTCTGTAGCAGCCTAGGGTCACCTTTTTCCAGGTCTCCTGAAATGTGCTGGTCGTGCCCTCGTCCTGCTGTGCTGCTCTGGCCATCATCACTGTGATGTCCCTGCTTCTGTCTGTCACAGCACTTATTCCATCCTCTGCTTTCTTTGGGTGAAATGATAGTTTTCTGGGCTCAGGCTTGTAGCAGCCCTTGAGTGGATGACATCAGCTCCTTCTCTGCCTTGAGCTGATGTGAAAAGCCTGATTCCAAATGAGCAGCATAAACTGTGGTTGGAAACCAAAGTCTTCTTCCCCAGCCAGCCAGCCCTTCCTAGGAAAGCAGCTCCCCTCTTCTGGGTGTTCCACCATGCCTGCAGTCTTCTGGAGAGCAGAGCAGTGTGTGAGGCTTGGATTCATCTGGCTTTAAGCATCTAAACTGTAATGTCAGGTGTGAGCTGGGCAGGTAAATATCTCTGCTGTGAATGGGAGCAAGTCTTCCATTGCTAAAACTAATTAGGCTGAATTCTATCCTTTCTATCAAATGCATGTTGCTGTTAATGTATTTCAGAGGATTCAGTGGATCTCTGTATGCTCTCTGGATTTGTATTTCTCATTTTTATCTCAACAGTAACACAGATTCTTTTCTCTTTTCAGGGTGACTGTTGGATCTGTATGGAGCTCATGTCTACCTCGTTTGATAAGTTTTACAAATATGTATATAGTGTATTAGATGATGTTATTCCAGAAGAAATCTTAGGCAAAATCACTTTAGCTGTGAGTATTTTGTTAAACCTTTTTGTTGAAGATAGTTTGAAAAGTTCAGATCCTTGTTCAGATCGTGCTCCATGTGAAAAGCTGGTTGGTCTGTGGAGCAGAATTGCTGCTGCTGTTTGCACCACACTGGGAATGGTTCTTCAGGATGCTTATGACTTTTCCACAGTGTGGTGCATATGATGTAAATTGAGGTCCCGGGGTCAGCAATCACTTCATAAACAGACCCCAGGACCAGCTTCCTGCTCAGCCTGCTTGAATGTGAGCACCAGGAGCACAGGCACCAGCCCAGGCCGGAGAAACTTCTGGCAGTCTTGTGCAAAGGCTTCTGAAAGCACTGGACAACCTGGATGATGTTTTCTTGATATAACCTGGAAGTTCTGGCCTAATGAAAAGTCAGAGAATTGAAACAGTTTTGACCTGCTGAAAAAAAATTCAGCATAGGGCTTGACATAAGTTATTGCTCAGGATAATTAACGTCAGAAATTGTTCTGGCTCCACCTCTTGCTCCGCTCTCCCAGAGTGGGATCTTTGCAGGTCACAGGGGATGTGTGTTCACTTAAGCCTATACCCTCTCTTATATCACCTTCTGTTTGCAGAAAAGGTTCAGAGAAAAATACTTTTATTACGTGGCATATTACAGCATTGATATCTCAACATATTAAATGCTTTTTACCCCATTCTTAGCGTTCCAAAAATTTAACAATTACAGGACTCCTACGACATCTGCTTATTTTTCATCTATTTTTCTTTCCTAGACTGTGAAAGCACTAAACCACTTAAAAGAAAACTTGAAAATCATTCACAGAGGTGAGTTCATCGTGTCTTTATGTTTTAAGTTGATGTTTTTTCTTCTTGTCTGTTAAAATAAATCGCAAGAATTGTTAGCGGCCTTTTGGTTCACTCAAAGTGTAAGCACAGCACCTGTACTGCCGTGAGTGTGAGTGCAGGTTTTGAACAGCTGTCCCAGGGCTTTTTCTGTTGCCCCTTCAGCCTGTGCTTTTTCCATGTAAGTGTGATTTCAGTGTGGTTGGGCATCTGCTTCTGCCTTTGGGCACGTGGCACCTCCAGGGCTGGCTCCATCCCCTCGTGCTCCCATGCGGGATCCAGCGCCAAGGGTGACGGCGATGGCGCGGCACTGCCGGCCTCCATCTTCTGCAGCTGTTCGGCTTGAAATTGAAACCTCCAGCCGTGACTTACTGGTTTAAATTTCTTTCCCCTGCAGACATCAAACCTTCCAATATTCTTCTGGACAGAAATGGAAATATTAAACTCTGTGACTTTGGCATTAGCGGACAGCTCGTGGACTCCATTGCCAAAACGCGGGATGCAGGGTGCCGGCCGTACATGGCGGTGAGTGGGATGAGCCCTGGGCTCTGTGGGATCTCACCTTCCCTGTTATCAGCCTGTGTCCTGTGGTATGAGCACCCCATTCCTGGATGAAACTGACCTCTGGATCAGGTGCTGCTGTGGCAGCGTCATCCAGGCCGTGGCAAAGGGACCATATTCCTGGCTTTAAGGTGTGGTTCCCAGCTCCTGCCAGGGCCATGGTGCTGGAGTGGAGAGGAGCTCTGTGCCTTCCAGCAGCTCCAAACCACCATTACCCAGGGGAGCAGGGCTGTCAGAGTGCAAGTTTGTCTTGGTCTGCAAGAAATCCATTTGCTCTGGTAAGATTATGTCAGCAGTTATTGCAGAGCAGAACTACAGTGATTTTTGTAAACCACTTTAATTCCAAAGTGTGCGATGGACTTCATTCCAAGAGAATGTGATTCTGGAGAGCGGCAACAGCAGAGCAGCTGTGTGGAAATTGCTGGGGCTGAGTTGTGGCTCCTGGGAGTCTGTCCTGCTTGTTTGCTGCCCTCCCCCTCCCAGAGAGAAAAGCTGTAGTAGTGATTTTGGAAGCTGTCTGAGAGTTTTAAACACCTCAGTGCTTCAGGGTGCTTTGAAAATGCATCTCTGTTCTCACATGAGCTGAGGGTATCTTGTGCAGGGAGCTCTATGCCTGCTGCTGTTCACATAGATTTAATTTTAGTGCCTGTCTTTATTTTTTTGTTATATATTTATTGCTCTGTATGCTGAAAAATACTGTTTTCTGAACTCTTTTTATCTACCACCAAGTAGAAAAAAGGAAAATATCTCTTTTAAGGTGTGGTTCCCATTTGGCTCAGGCCATGGGAATGGCTCTCAGATGGCTATTCTCTGACTGTGGTGTCCAAGGCAAAGCCTGTCTGCCCTGACTCTGATCTTTGAGCCGTGTGTAGGTGGTTAGCTCTGCTCAGGCTGTTGGTGTAGTTATGCCATGACAATTCCTGAGATATCTGTAAAGCTGCAGTGCTGCCTTTCCCTGGGATGTGGGTGGGTGAGTGCTTCCACAGCCCTTTGGTTTTCCTTTTTCCTGTCTTTCTGTCTATGTGCACTCTGTGATTTGTGCAGCTCCATTGGCAGCTCCAGACTTGGGTGGACTTATAAGTGAGCAAAAGTGTTGCAGTTCAGTTTGTGTTTTTCAGAGCTTTGGCAGGGCACAGGGTTTGTGGGGCAGCCAGCAGCTGGCAAGTGATGTGGGAGATGATTGGCCTCTTCCCTGCTGCTCTGCAGCCTCAGTGACTCCTTTCCAAGTACGTGAGCATTTCCACGTACCAGGGAGCCTAGGAAATGGGGAGATGTCCCCAGTGTGCAGGCACATCTGCCAGCTATTTCTCCAAGCCAGCAGAGGCTGATGTCCAAAAGGATGCTGTGATCAAACTGAATATACCTGGGAAGGAGTCAGGCTGCCACACTCCTCTCAAAAGGAAAATAGTATATTTTTAGTATAAAATAGGCCAAGAGTAGTAGCTCTGTTCAGCCAGGGAGGATTTGCTTAGGGCTGCTGGATGCTTCTGCCTGGTGATAGGGTCTCATTTTACAAGGCCCCCCAAGCCCATGGCACTTGCCCCCTGAAGGAACCTGTTCCCCAGGTAGCTGCTGGTAACAGTGACACTGGATGTCAGCCAGTCAGGCTGCAAGTGCTCTGAGGAGGCAGCAGGAGCCATGTCTAGCTGCCAAGCAGTGCTGTGTGCCTGAACCAAAATTGTTGGACCTGTCACAGCGAGCGGCGCCTCAGCCTTGGAGCTGCGCTGCTGAGAGGTTGTTTTGCTTTTGGCTTTCAGTTCCCCTGCAATTATACAGTGAGCAAAGGCCTCTAAGTGTTGGTACCTCGTGTTCTCTGAAGGAAAGAAAGGCAGGACTGAATTCCCAGGCTGCTGCTGGCCTCTGGAGCAGCCTGGGCTGTTCTGAGCCCTCCTCACCTGTGGCCTGGGCTGGTGCCAGCGCTGGGGATTTGCTGCAGGTGAGGTTCCACAGCTCCTGGCCAGCCCTGCACCCTCTCTGCATCTTCCCCGTGATCTCTGCCTTGCCTCTGGCTGTGTGGATGGTGCTGGGAGTGGGCTCTGTGTGCCATGCTGGAGCTGGTGGTCTTTGTGACATTACTGGTTTTTTGCCTTCTGAATGCCCCAGTGAACCCAGTGCCTGTGTCAGAGAGAAAGGGTGAGACTGGAAGTGCTTGGTTTAGGTAGGGGTGGAGGGGCAGACCCAGCCGGTATGAGGATGGATGTCCTGCCCTGTTCCTTCCAGACCTCCTGAAGTGGAGCGTGATGGTGTCACGGGCATCCTTGGTCACTCAGGTCCTTTTCCCAGGTCAGCTTGGAGCCTCTGGCTGCAAACTGTGGCTTCTCACTTCTCCCTGGTGGAGGTGGACAGTTGCTGCTGGCATTGTTGTCAGAGCCAGCAGGGTGTCTTGTGTTCAGGTGGTTCAGGCAGAGATCAGGCCATGTGTGGCTGTGTTTGTATGGCTGGGGTTCTGGGGTTTGGAAGAGAGGGAGTATCTGTGATGCTCATTTTTTCAGTCAGGATGCTGGTGCTCAGGTGGACACTGAAGTGGAGAAGCCCCATGGCAGCCTGTACCCTTTTCTGATGCATCCATACCCTGTCCCCTCACCCTGTCAGCACATCCAGAGATGCTTCTCCACATCAGCCTTTTCCTTTCTGCTTGCACTTGGCATCAGAAGGACACTTGGCCTGAGCCAGGCTTTGTCCGCAGCCCTCACTCCAGAGTGTGACATGGTGACTCCTCCTTCATTGGTGTTAATTGCTCTGATGCGATCTACATGGAAAATTCTCAGCATTCTTCCTGCTCTGTATTTGGATGGGATTAATTTTGATCCATCCTGCTTTCCCTTTAACTGTGCCACCATGGTCTAGGGCCAAATCCCCATTGCTTTGTTGGGTCACAGGAGCAGGATGCCTCTCATGGGTGCCTGAGACAACCAGCTCTGTGTCACCAGTGCCACCCATCCCACCAGTCCCTTGGAGCAGTTTGGCCGTGCCCAGAGCAGCAGCTCCCCATGCAGTCCCCTCCTTCACCTGCAGCCTGCTCTGTTCTGCTGTGCCACATCCCTGTGCACCTGTGGTGTGTGGGTCACAGCACTGGCCAGGCCAGCATCCCATCATCTGATGTGTTCTGAGCTGGTCCATCCCTGGCGGCAGCTTCCAGACATTGTGATGTGTCCCCAGTAGAGCTCAGGGCTGGGCCACCTGCTGCTGCACCTTTCAGCTGGATCTGCCATGAAATTGTACTAAAATGTGGCTTACAAAGCAACCAGGGCTTTCAGAGCATTTCTTGTACCCCATAATTTAGAATTTATTGCAATCCAGGTATCTTTATTATTGTAGTCAAAACTGATTGAGAGCCTATTTCTTCTGACATATTAATTATTATATTTTTAACTAAAGAAGGCAGACTGAGGGTTCTCATAAAGATGACATGCAAGGCATAAAGATGTTTTTTGCTGTCTCAGCTCTCTGGATAACTTGCTCTTGGGTGTGAATCACCCATGTCTGGCCTCAATATTGCTTTCTATGAAAGACATTTTGGGTGTCTGTCTTAAAGCCATGTAGCATCGTAGTTGCCTTCAAGGGATGACTAAAACCTTGTTCAGCGGAGCTTTTGTTAAAGTACATTGTTTTTAATAGTTTCTTAGTAGCTGGTTGGGGAGAAGAGTTCTGGTAGATGCTGCTAAGCCTCACTCCCCAGGATGGTGGATGAGATGTTGATTCCAGTTCTTATGATCCCTTGGAAGCAGCTTGGCTGTGAAAACAGAGAAAGTGAGACTTTGTGTTAAAGAGATCCCAAAGTTGAACAAAGCTAAATAAATAAGACTGTCCCAATTATTCAAGGTATTTGTGCAAAAGGGAAAAAAAGCATTGGACTGTGATAAGTTGCCATTTCTGATCACCTTTTACATTATGCCTCCATAAAATCAGTGTTTTAAGTGATTCCTTGAGATGTTTCTCTGCTGGGGCTGGATGGCTGCCCTGGCCACAGGTTTGCCTTCAGAGCTGTGCCAGGCTCAGGGTTCTTTCTAGGTTTGCAGATGCTTCTCGTTGCTTCGTGCATGGCACAGAGCTTGACTGCTCCTTGTTCCCTTGCAGCCGGAAAGGATAGATCCCAGCGCGTCCAGGCAGGGCTACGACGTGCGCTCAGATGTCTGGAGCCTGGGGATTACACTGGTGAGTCGGGGGCTGCTCTGTGCTCTGAGGGGTGTGGCACGTGGGCAGCACAGCCCAGCTGCTCCATGGGTTGTGGTTGAAGTGGGTTCTTCCTGGCTCAGGAACAGCCAGCATGACTTCCATGGAAATGGTTCTCCTGAGCACCTGCAGCTGCGTTCTGAGAGAGCAAGATAGGAGAATGATGTTGGATTGTGAATGGTTTTGTGATCAGAACTGAGATGAGGGTGCAGAGCACCCAGCCTATGTGAAGAAGCCTCGGACAGCCCTGGCAGCTGCTGGGCTTTGGCTGCACAGAGACTTGGGTTGGTCCTGGATTCTGGGATTCTGATTCCTCACTGGCTTAACCACAGCACTGCTAGCTGCACACATCCATACAGTGAGCAGCTCTTACTTTCTCCAGGTTGTGAAGCAGAAGAGAAAGCAGAAGCAATTAAGTATGAACCAGTAGCTTCTGTTTTCACCACTGCTGTTTAAAAAAACCTCATTTTCATTACCCTGTGAAGAGCAGGGAGTTGGATTCAGGGATCCTTATGGGTCCTCTCCAATTTGAGCTATCATGTGATCGTGTTATTCTCATTATCCATTTTCTCTAGTGGTTGTTAGGATGCTTGGGAAGGGACTGGAGAATTTTACTCTCCTACAGTGGTTTGTTTATAGTCGGTGGAGAAGCAGACATGGCCAGCATGGAAGCATGGCCTGGTCAGGGTAAATCTGGCCATGCCCCCTCACACAGGCAGCAGAACTTACTGCTGGGTGAAACTCTCCCTCTACTTAAAATCATAGGGAATAGGATGAAGAATCTCATCTCAGTTTTTCTTCTAGGGGGCGTTCAAGGTTTTTGCAGACATTTTTTTTTCCTTGACTGAACCTCCCTGATGTAAACCCATCTGGTGCTGTTGCTGTCTCCCTGCAGTATGAGCTGGCCACGGGGCGATTCCCCTACCCAAAGTGGAACAGTGTGTTTGACCAGTTGACACAAGTAGTGAAAGGAGACCCACCACAGCTGAGTAACTCAGAGGAAAGAGAGTTTTCCCCAAGTTTCATCAACTTCGTCAACTTGTGGTAAGTGTATGCTGCTGAAAGCTCTTGGGGTTGGCTCATTTTGTTGGCTGGTATTTGGTAAGGGTCATGTATCCTGCACCTCCTGGCATCTTTTCACCTTCCTGCACCAGCATAAGGGTGAGGACCTCTCACACTGTAGTGGTTTGGAGGTGATGGGGAATTTGTGTGGGTTGGGACTGAAGGGCAGACCTTGCTAACTGCTCTTCAGGAAAGGAATTAGGATAAAACCTCAGAGAGGCTGTGCTAGAGAGGGGAGACATGGTAAGGAGGGAAGTTTCCATGGCAGGAAGTTGATGTCAGACACAGCCCCAGCCCCTGCCTGCACAGCTGGGATGGCTGCAGGGGAGGAAGGGAAGTTACTCCTGTGGTCACTCAGTCAAGGATGGGTTTTCCAGAAAACCAAAGGTGGTGAGTCCCACTGTGACAGCATCATGGCCTGTAGAGGTTTGTATTTGATGTGTGTAACATTTTCCCTGATTCCACATTCTCCTAATTATCTTTATGCTTTCTTTAGCCTTACGAAGGACGAGTCCAAAAGGCCAAAGTACAAAGAGCTTCTGGTGAGTTCTCAGTGCTGCATCTTTCAATGCCTCCAGCACACAGCTCACATGGGGCTGGGCTCTGGCAGAAGTGAGCTCTGAAGAAGCAGAGCCCTGGAGTTGGGCAGCAGCAGGGCCTGTCTGATTGGGGTACTAAAGGACAGAGGGAAACAATGCTTTTGGCTTGGATCAGTCATGTGTGGCAGCTGGGCACCTTCAAGGAGCTCTGGGCACCTGGAAGGCACCTCTTCAGAGGCAGTGGTTCCACAGTCAGCCCTGGGGTTTCACATCACCTGAGGTAAAAGGGGTTTGTCTGATGCCTGGCCTAGAACCTCCCTGGTGCTGTGTCCCAGCTGCTCTGATCTGAGTCTGGGCAGAGCAGAGGGCCAGGGCTCAGGAGAGTAGAGCTGTGGTTTGACCTCTGCAAGCCACTCACTGTCACTCCTGTCACTCTCCCCCCTGTGACAGTGCTGATGGTGAAACCTCTCTTGAAAGTATTTCAGTAAATGTCAGTGCTACAGAGGAGCTGCTGATCCTGCTCCCTCACTCCCTGCTGCCTGACACGCTGGACTCCTGTTCTGCCTCAGTAACCTTCCACCTCCATTAAACTCCCACGTTAAAGACATGGATTCCCAATGTGGAAAAGCCATGCACCAGGCTATGTCCTGGTGTCCACAGCCACCACTAAGCGTGTTCTTGCACCAGACAAATTCACCTGCTCAGTTTTTATCTGAGGGGCACATGCCAGGAAGGTGACGGTAACTTTGTTGTTTTTTATCTGCTTCCAGAAACATCCCTTCATCCTGATGTATGAGGAACGCACAGTGGATGTTGCATGCTATGTTTGTAAAATCCTGGATCAAATGCCAGCAACTCCCAGCTCTCCAATGTACGTGGATTGATACTGCTGCTACATCAAACTCTAGAAAAAGGGCTGAGAGAAAACAAGCTGTAAAGAATTTTCATCACATATTGCAGTGTTTTTAATGCTCGCCCAGACACCATGTGCAATAATATTGGTGTTATTTCCATCCTGTCTGTATACTGTTGTCACATATAAAGTGCATCCCTGTAATACCTGATCACACAGTGTTAGTGTTGGTCACAGAGAGACCTCATCTTGCTCTTTTGTGGACATATTCATGAAATGTGGAAATAAGTACATTTATTTGTTGACTGTGATTGGATAGCACCTAAAATTCATTTCTAGACTCAAAACTTGGAGACTCCTCAGCAGCTACTGGAAAGATTTTTCTCTCAAACTCTTCCGATTGTTGTTTCAAGTAATAATAAAAAGCAAACAAACAAAAGTTAGGCGTTGTCTGTCTGAACATTAAGAGACTTTGCCTGGAGGGAGAAGAACTTGCTTAACCAACGAGATGCTTTGCCTTCTGGAGCTGGAAAGGCAAAGGAGAATTTTATTCTTCACAAAGTGCAATAGATTTACTGCTATGAAATTCTGTTGCTTTACAGTCGCAGTGTACTTTCTGGGGACAGTGTGCTCAGCTGAACTTCCTGTTAAAGAGAGATCATGTTAAATATAGTGAATATGTCTTTACCAAAAATATGTTGCATTGAAAGAGGCTAACATTAAACTATTGAGATGGGACATAATGTATTCTTCCTCCTTCTACCAAGCCAGCCACTCTTCACTCTTAACTAGGTGTCCTGTAAATTGTTACCTGGTAAGATAAGACCTTTGACCTGAAGAATTATTAAACTACTTGATTGAATTTAACCTGCTTGTTGACCTGGTTTATAGTGCACAGTGCTCACCACCCACTGGCTTTGCTTTGCCTTCACCCAGTGCCATCCACAGAGGCTGCAGCTGCTTGAATGGGCCACCAGCTGATGTCTGTGAGTCCAGGGCAGTGTTTCTTGTGTTCTGTTGTCCCCAGCCCTGCTTCTTGTGCCTGTAGCCCAGCCCAGCCCTCCCAGCTCATTGTCTGTGAGCTCCTGAGTCCCAGTCCAAAGCTGAGCTCTTCCTTCTGGCCACTGCAGGCAGGGTGGAGGGGTGGCCCTGCTGCCCCGGGCTCTGTGCCCACCACAGCCTGCTGAGCTTGCTGGAGACAATTCACCACCACCTGGAAATTGAACGTCCCTCAGTGCCCTCCACAGCTCCTGGTGCTGCACCCACAGCAACCCTCTCTGAGATTATTGGGTGCAGGAGGAGATGAGGTGGAGATGAAGGAGCATCTGACTCCTCTCAGCTGGCCCAGCAAGGCCAGGCAAGCTGTCATCTTCTGGTCCATTCCTGAGTGAAACACCGCATCAGGCTTTTCTGTTTAATTGACATATTTTTCAAAGATTAATTTTTCCCCATAAACTTTTTTTCCCCCCACAAATGTTGCAGTTTTCAGGTGTTTAGTAGCACACCAGGGATAAAATGGAGGCTTGTAGGGTTTCTGCTTTCCATTTTGAACTGATTTAGGTGCTTGGTAGAACTTCATCAGTGTTAGAGCAGCCTCCCATCAGAGCTCGGACACAGTGGGAATGAAAACACCGTGGTGCTGGCAGTATCCCCCAGGAAGGGCTCACTGTGTGCAAACCAGCCCGAGGCAGAGCACTGAAGAGCAACCAGCACCTCCCAGCTGGGAAGGAGAGCCCTGGGACACAGCTCGTGTCTGTCGGCGCAGAGGGAACGCGTCCTGGTGCTCCTGCTGCCACCGAGGCTGGCGCTGTTGAGAGCCCGTGGGATCCCTTGCTCCTGCCCTTCCTGCATTGTGTTCCTCTCGGGCTGCTCCTCAGGCAAGACAGTTGCCAAAATCTTCCCAAAAGAGACAAGGAAGAGGTTTCTGCAGTGACTGCTCCTTCCTGGCAGCTCTGGTGCATCCTGCATAAAGGTCAGACCCATGCTGTCTAAAGGCATCATTCTGTCCCCACCTCCAGAGCCTTTCTCAGGCAACTCCCCGTGCAGCTGTGATTCCTCTCTGCAGCCTTCAGCCCCTGCCCTGGGACTGCAGGTGCTCCAGGTCTCGGGGATGCTGGCTGTGGGTGCTGAAGAGACCCGGAGCCAGGAAGGGCAGCCACAGGTGGGGCTTTGCCCTCCCTCCGCTGTGAAGGTCTGACTCACTTCTCCCGGCGACAGGGAGCCCAAAAACCTTTCAGAGGGCAGCACTGAAATGGAACCTCCCAAAACACGTGGGACTGCCTTGCTCTGCCCTGTCGGGAGGGCTGGGTCTGTGCTCTGGTGCTGTCCCCTCTCCAATCCAGGACCAGTTTTCTGGGAATGGAAATGCAAAGCTTGAAGCTGCCAGTGACAGGAGTGAGGTGCTGCTGCCTGGGTGTCTGTACAGGACAGGCTTAACCTATTCAACATAGATTATTATAAATTATTAAGGGTGCACCATTTATTGCAATGTTAAAAAAAAAAAAAAAGGTGTATAGTGTCCAGAATCTGTGAAAATAGTGTAAGAACTGTACATTGTGAATTCTGGTTATTTTTTTTTTCTTGTACCATAGGAAAAATGTATAAAAATATCAAAAAGCTGATGTGCAGGGATGTTGCCTTATTGTCTGTAAAATGAAGCTCAGGAACATAACTGCTTCAAAGAGCTTCCAAATATTTTATCCGGTATCCTGGTTTGACTTCCTCCTCTATTTAAGCTATTATACATGGATCAGAGTGTTTATGTAATAGTTCTATCCTTTTGCCTGCAGGTCAGTTGTAATAAAACTAAGATGCGACTGTGACCTTGTTATTTTCATTTTGTGAGGTCAGACACGAAGGGAAAGGTTCACTAAGAGCTGTGCAATACCTGCCTCCAGGCCTGTCCTCCAGGTGGAGGAGGAAAGCAACCTTCAAATCTGCTTGTGCCAAATGAAAGATGTGTAGGGAACTCCGGATGTGTTTTCTCTCTCTGAAGACCTGCAGGGCCCTCGGTGTGTTTGGGTGCCTCTCAGGCGAGCACTCTTTGCAGCACAGGGAGGTTCTGCTGGCTCAGGACACCTTGTCCCTGTGAGGAAGGCAGGTGGCTGTCCCCACCCTCCAGGGAAAGAGCAGCTGGTGCTCCCAGCTCTGATGGCTGCTTTAGTTTTGCAAGAGCAGTCAAGGTCTGCAGAACCCAGATGGCCACAGAGTCCTGGGTAAGTCCTGCTGCTGGGATGTCTCTTCTGCCTGGAAGCTGTGGAGGGCCTGGAATCTGCCCGGTCAAGTGGGCAGAAGTGGATCTCAGCAGCCCCGCTGGGAAAGAAGTGTTTTGGGGGAGAGGGCTCAGTCACAAGTGCCTGTCCTGCTCCAGAGGGCTGGATGGACAGTCCAGGAGTGCTCAGCCCAGAGAGGGGACAGCCAGAGCATCCTGCAGGGATCTCTGGTCATGGTAGACCTCAGGATCAGGAATAGTTGGGAGTGGGTGGGCCACCTGACACCAGCCCTTGCAGCGTCTCAGCACTTGGAGGGTGACAGTCGTGTGGAGAGAAGGGGAAGCAGGGAAGACAAACGGAGCTGAGGAAGGTGTTGCTGTGTAGAGATGTATGGTGTGAAAGGTTTATGTAGCTGAAGTCTTTTCAGTTTGCCTAAATACCCTGTTCACACCACACCAAGCCTTTTTCTGGAGCTTTTTGTTACCAGTACAATACTTTGGAGAATTTTGGGTCACCTGTTATCCTCACTCTTCAGTCAGAATCCAAGATCCCTCATTTGGTGAAGAAAGAAGACAAAATCTGAGCACACACCAGGGACGGTCCTTCTTCCCTGGGAGGGAACGTATTTATGGACATTTCAGTCCCTCTCAACTGCTCCTTGTTGTACTCATGCTCCATTCTCCCTCTGGACTCTTTCCTGCCTTCAGGCACTTCACTGCCCTCACCGAGGATCCCCCGCTGTCACCGTGTCACTGCTGAGGCAGCAAAGAAAAAAACCCAACCTTGTCCCAGATGCTGCTGGTGTCTCCAACAGGATCCATTTCTGCACAGGGCCACTGCTACTGCTCCTGACAGCCCTTAGACAACTCCAACACTCCTTGCATGAGTGATGTGTGATGTTTCTCCAGCCCTGGGGATGGGAGTTTTCTATTTGGCATCACAGGCAGGTGTGCACGACTCAGCTCATGTACCAGCACATGGGCTCTGAGGGTGCCCTGGTTTCCAGGCTCAGTGCCAAGACTCTGTTTGGACCAGCCTCCCAAAAGACTTGGAGCCACTGGTCACTGTCTGTGCTTAGTGGCCCAGACTTAGTGGCCTCACACCAGTTCCTCACAGCTTTGTGCCCCCTGGCATGGCTGAGCTGGTTCTTAGATCTTCAGCAAGTATCATACAGTATCCAGAAAAATCCCACTGTGCTCTGTTGTGGTTATTATGTGTCTGGGGAGCTCCAAGACCAGCTTTGAGGTTTGGACGAGCTCAAACCCATCCCTGCCTGGACTGAAGCAGGAGGAATGCAGATGTGCATCATTACCTGTTCTGTCAGGAGCACTTTGAGTTGAGTATTTCCATGAATACTCTGGCATGGCTTCCCCTGGCCCTCATCCCAGCCCTGCCTCTCCTTTGGGGGCCAGGTGAGTATAAATGAAGGGCCCAGGCCTGTGTTACTGGGCTTCCCCCTGTGCTGGCACTACTGGGGCACCTCCAGAGCTGGGAACAGCTCTGGGACGTTCAGGACAGGAAGGACATGGAGGGGCTGGAGCGTGTCCAGGAAAGGAAATGCAGCTGGGAAGGGGCTGGAGCACCAGGAGCAGCTGAGGGCGCTGGGAAGGGGCTCAGGCTGGAGAAAAGGAGGCTCAGGGGGCCCTTCTGGCTCTGCACAACTCCCTGACAGGAGGGGACAGCCAGGGGGTTCAGGCTCCGGTCCCATGAACAGGGACAGGAGGAGAGGGAATGGCCTCAGGCTGGGCCAGGGGAGGCTCAGGGTGGCACCAGCAGGAATTTCCCCATGGAAAGGGAGGGCAGGCCTTGGCAAGGACTGCCCAGGGAGGTTTGCAGTGCCCACCCCTGGAGGTTCCCAGGGAAGGGCTGGAAGTGGCAGTCAGAGCTCTGGGCTGTGACAAGGTGGGGATCAGGTTGGACTCAGTGGTCTGGGAAGGCTTTCCCAATCTCGGTGATTCCATGATTCTGTTCACACAGGTGCTGCTTTCTAAAACAACTCCATTTTCCCTTTGAGTCCTGATACAAATCACACATGATCATTGCTTTGAGTGTGGTAGGGGGCCCAGGGAAAGATGGAGCGACTGCTCTGAGGAACAAGAAAAGGAAAAGCCTTTTATTTTTCCTTTATGTTTACAGCTGTGCAAGTGCTTGGAGAACGAGATGAAGCACAAACTCCCTCTCCTGGAGACACACAGCACTTTCTGTTGCAAATAGAGCAGCAGGGCAGTCTCTGGGCTGCTCTAGGGAACATCTGCCAGAAAGCCTTTGTCTTGGCATAAATCCCATGCCTCCCATCAGGAGAACATAGTATGTCCAAACAGCAAACAACCGAGCAGAAGAGCTGGGGGCAGGGATGTCACTCTGCAGGTGTAGCTGTGCCACCAGCCCCAGAAGGACACACAGGCTTGAGAAGGCTGCAAGGGTTTGGTGCGTGTGGGAAGGCAGTTGCTCACACTGAGAAGATTTGCTGGCTCACAGGACTGTGTGTGGTAAAGCCTGTGGTAGCTGTGGGGGTGTCCATGCTGTGCTTATGGGAGGGAAACTGCCTGAACCATGGTCTGGCCTGGCCTGGGAACTGGTGGGGAGATGCTGTGGATGTCTCTGTGACTGTGGTGGGGGAAGCACTGGATGGTGAATTGAGACAGGCAGCTCACATTTTAAAAAACTTGCTAAAGGCATGAAAAATGTTAATTTGAGAACTCTCAGAACATTTTTTGTTTGTTTGTTTTGTATTACCTCTGTTTTTTTTTCAGGCAGGAAGACTGAGGGAGAGTGGAACATCACTGGGATCCTTCAGCTTGGTGTTGAGAGAAAGGAAAATCCCAGAACCCTAAATTCCTTGGGACAGACTGTGTGGGAAAATCACCTACTCATGGAAGACTGAGTGAGAATTGATCAAGGCAATAGGAAGGGAGTGGTCCCATCCCATGGGCACATCCTCTGCTTTCCCAGGAGGCTGTTCCAGTTTGTCTGGAGAACCACAGGCCCAGGCAGAGCTGGGCTGAGTTCTTCCCCATGCAGCAGAAAATCTGCTGCTGGTGTCCTGTGGGGCCTGGGAAGAGACTCAGGAGTCCCTCTGATCCCTCTCTCTGCCCATGGCAGCACCCTGGTCTGGACTCATCCACCCCAGGTGCTCTGTTCCAAACCTTGGCACCTGGCAGGTATCCTTCCTGCCCTTCAGAGCTGAGACTCTCTGTACTGCTCAGTCTGCTCATTGCCTCACAGCAGGGAGACTCAGCCTCCTCAGCTGCTCTGGTGCAGGGGGAGCAGCACAGGTAGGCTCTCCTCAGCAGGCAGACAGGGCAGGGGAGTGCTCCATTCCATGGGTATTCCTGAAATGATCCTGGGCTGAGCCAGGTCTCCTCATTCTCCGAGTAACCGTGACCTGGCTCAGCCCAGGCTGTTTGTCACAGCACTCCTGGCTGCAGAGTGTGGGTCAGACATTAAAAGATGTTCCTAGGAACTGGTTATTTGTTCATCTACATCTTCTCAGTTTCACTTGAGCCATGTCTCAGGGCCATTTCACCTTTAGCCCACCTGGGCAGTCCCTCCTTGCACACAGGTGGGCAAACACCCAGGAGCATTTTCTAATCAAATGATGTGACAAATCTGGGAACAGACACTCAGGGCTGCTGTGGAGAAGGATCCAAGGGACAGGTGCCAGCCTGCTGTGCCTGTGGGCAATGGGAGGTTTGGCTGTGGCACAGCTCTGTCTACCCAGCAACCTGCAGGCTCCAGCCCAGTGCTGACCAAGGGGCCTGGGCAGGGGGTCAGCTCTGCCTTTCAAGGGGGACCAGAGGGGTGGGGTCTGCAGGACCAGCAAAGCCAGAGCCAACAGAAGAAAAAAACAGGAGATTCTGGCTGGTGTGTTCAGAAATCTTCCAGAAGAAACTGCTACCATGAATGAAATTCATCTGACCTTGAAGGATGGTAGCTGTCCCATGGCATGGAGCTGGCACCAGGTGGTGGCAGCTGGGATAGCTGTGGTTGTCCCAGGGGTGAAGTCAAACAGCAAACCACGAGCAGACAGAGTGGCAAGACAAGGGTTTTAATAATGAAGGTGTTGCTGGTAACATAGGTAAGGAAATGTGCTTGCTTACAGGTTTGAAGCTGACAGCATCCCTTTAAATAAGGAAATACATTTGCTGAGAGGAGAAAGTTACCTGGAAAACTCTGTACAAGGCCGCAGTGGAGCAGCTAACACTACTCTGGTTCAAGTGCTCTGAATATTCTCCACGGACTGGCTTCAAAAAAATCTCTCACTTAGAAAAAGAAATTCTTTTAAAAAAATGCAACCTGTGATTGTCTATCCTAGCAGTGCCCTGTGACATTTGTACAATAGAAAAGTGGTGCCTTAAATAGTGACTTGAAAGCTACTGCCACGTGCTTTATACAGCATGCAACAACGGCAGGGGCTGGGGACACTGCCCAGGCTGCAGAGCTGCCTCCCACAGCTCCAGCATCCCTGGGGAGGCGCCACAGGAGCCACGGCCAGGCTGGACCTCCTCCCAGCAGCTTCATCTCCGTGTGCTGTCCTTCCAGTAACACAAATATTAAATACACTCAGTCTGTAAATAGTTTAACAATCTTTGTCAGCAACAATATTTACTTTGGCAAAACCAGAGTTGCAATGAACAGACGTGTCCATCGCACAGTCTGCAGCAAGTTCTTTGGTGGAAGCCAAGAAGTGAAGCAAAGGCTCCTTCTTGCTAGAGCCTGAGGAAGAATATTGCACAGAGACTCACAGAAGAAATGCTGGTGATTCCAAACGGGAGCATCACTGCGGGAGAGCTTCCTTCTCTGCCGGCTCCGGGAGAACGGGCTCCTCCGGGCTCGGTGATTCACAGCTGTTCTCCGGCAGCCTCGCTCGGGGCTGAGGGAGCAGTGACGCTGGATAAACTCGGGGAGGGGAGGATGACTGCTGGGGATCGAGGAGGGACGGGCAGAAGGATGGAGGGGAGGATGGCAGAGGAGCAGGCACTCGCACGACGCCTCAGCCACACGAGGGCTCGCTGAGCTCTGCACCACGGGTGTCACTGAGTGTCCCTGCCCGGCTTCCCCTGCTCCCGGATCATGCAAGGGGTGGAGATCGCCCTGACCTGGCTGTGCAGAGAACAGCCCCTCCAAAGCCTGGCTGGTCCTTTCGTACGACTTGCTCCGACCTTGGTCAAAAGACGTCACACCTCTCTTTGTGTGCACCGGGGACACGGCTGCTCCACTGGGATGCCACATCCCCCATTCCTGCACCTACATCCTGAACATCTGCCTCCAATGTCCAGAGCTCTCTGCTCCAAGGTCACAGGCTGCAGTCTGATTCACTTCAGCATGCAGCCAGAACGGCTCTTGGGCTTTCAGCCCCTCAGGACATGCCAAGGTGCCACCGTGAAAACAGTGATCTCCATCTCTCATCCACCTGGAGCAGAGCTCTGCAGGGAAGGGGTAAGGCAGCTTTGGGCTGCACAGAAGCAAGAGCCTGGCTGTCCAGAGAAGGGTGCTTGGCACCTGGCTGGGCACAGCCCCTTGCTCTTCACCCTGGCATGGGCATGGCCAAGATGAGCCCACCAGGTCTGCCTGAAGGACTGGATGAGGAGAGGAGAGGAGAGAGAGGCCAACAGTGGGCTTCCCTCTCCATGATTTCCTGTTGCCACCCAGGTGAGGTCACCTCACCACACAGTCTTGTCATGAGCTGCTCCAGTTCTCACGAGAGTGACTGTTAAAACTGGGGGGGGAGGGGGGGGGGAATTAAAGAAAGAAAACGGAAGTTCTTGTCAATCAAAGGAAGTGTTGTTTCAGGCACTGGTGTCCTCTGTGGGGTTGTGTCAATGGAGGAAAACCAAAGTACCAGAGTTGTGCTGTCGATTTTCAGTGACTGGAAATTCAAACAAGTTTATATGCTGGGAAAATGACTCCAGTTTCCCCTGGATGAGGCACGTTAGCCCTGCATGTTGTCTGGCACGACAGGAACACTGCGCTGCCTGCTGCAGGCTCACAGCATCCTGCCCCAGCATGTCCCCTCACCACTGCTGCAGGTGCAGGTCCATGCTGGTGTTCAGGTTGAGGTCGGCAACATCCAGGAAATCGATGTTGAAGATGCTGGGGCCCGCGGGGGTGAGCGAGCTGAAGCCGGTGGCCGAGCTGGGCGGGGTGAGGTCCAGCCACTCCATTGTTTCCCACGGAGACTCAGTGAAACTCATTTGTAAACCGGAGCCCTCGGCAGGGGAAGGGGACAGCTGGGTTTCCATGGGTGACAGGGGAGTCTGTAAAATCTCCTGGGAGTTGAGCAGTTCATCGGCGGCTTTGCCGGAGAACCCCTCCATCATCCCTTCGAAGTGGGGCTCCTCTCCGCCCATCTTCAGCAGGGCCATCTCGCTGACCCTGCCCAGGGGGCTGTGGGCATTGAGCAGCACCTCGAGGTGAGCGTCGCTGCTGCCCGGGCAGTGCTCGAAGGGCAGCGGCGCCGAGGACACCGGCTCGAACGGGGCGGAGCCCTTGGGGACAGAGGCACCGGAGCTCCCGGTAGACACCATTATCTGAGGTACTTTCTGGAGGCAGGACCGATCTTCCTTGGCATTGGCTGGAATTTCTGTCAACAAATGAGAGGAATTTGAGGTGTTCTGGCAGCGCCCACCACTGCTGGGCACGGGGGCACCACCACATCCCTCCAGGTGACCTCCTGGGCATCCCTATGGAGACCTGCTCCCCGCTCAACCCCACTGGCACTGCCTGCCCACCCTCCCCGCGGGAAGCCTCGCACATTCCTGCTTTCTGACCTTGATTCCCCGGGACTGGACACAGTCACTAGGGCACAAGCACTGGCAGCTGTCCCCAAGGGGCTGGGGAAGGGCACAGGCAGCACTTTGCACAGGGAAGGGCACAGAAGTGCTCTGGTGGGAGATGGCACTGGCAGCCCTGGGAACGGGAGGGACACCGGGGGCTGTGTGGGAAGGGGGCTGGCAGTGCTGTGCACAGGGCTCCTGCCTTGCTGTCCCTTCTCTCTGCACAGGTGACAGCAGAGCCCAGACCCCCCACGGGGCGGGCACACACAGGAGCAGGCTCCAGGAGGGCCAATGTGCTTTTGGGTTCCATCTCAGGGGCTGCTGGCACAGGGGGGGCAGGGGAAAGCTGTACTCGACTGAGGCAGCTCTGCTGGGGTGCACAGAATGCACTGAGCCCCACGGACCGAAGCTGGCCTGCAGGGGAAGCCCCAGAGGGGAAGAGGGAAGCAGAGCGTACCTCCACTCTCAATCAGCACGTCCAGGAGCTCATCCATCTGCTGACTTCGTGTCATCTGCTGCAGCAAACGACAAAGAGGAGAGGGCATTAGGAGGACAGTCCCTCCAGCCACAAGCCAGGTAGATGGCTCTAGATCCCAAAAAAGTTGGCTCTAGACCCCACACATGGCTTCCTCCCACACAGAAGAGAAGCCATACCAATATGGGGCTGGCAGCAGCGTTCAGGCACTGCAGGGACATGGCACAGTCACAGTAGATCCAGGGAGCAAAGCACCCTTCCCTGCTGCCAGCCCTCTGCCCGTGGCCACCACAGCCTGCCCTGTCCCAGGGCCCTCAGTACACACCAGCATTTTGGCCCCAGCACCTCACACGTGCCTGCCTGCCCTCCTGCTCCCTGCACTGCCCAGTCTCCCTCCTCTCCCTGACCCTTTCCCTGACTGGGAGATCTCCTGCACACTGGTATAAGCCCATTTTCACTCTGCCAACAGCATCTCTCCACTTTCCTAAAGGCACCACCAGTCCCAGCACTGAGGCTGCTCCCAGACTCTAAGGTAATGGCCAGTGTTCCTGGGCAATGGCAAGTCCTCCCTGCAGGAGCAGAGCTCCAGGGTAGGGCTCAGGGGGGCAGATGGCACGGAGCAGGATGAGGTTCTCTGGTGACCTGGGAAAGCTCAAGGGTCTGTCTCTCACACAGCACTGAGCACCCAGAGAGTGCACTGGCACCCCAGGGGACCTGGGGGTGTCAGGACCCCTGAGGACACAGGGACACTGTCCTGCCCAGAGGGTGTCCCACTGCTTTGTGGCAGCTGGTCAGCAACTAACCCTTCAAAAAACCCCATTCCTCATGGAAACAGGCCTGGACTACCCAGAGACTCCAGCAGGGGTTGGAACTCCTGCACCTGAGTCCCACTGAGTGCAAAAACACATCGTGGGCAGCCCTGGCCCTGTAGAAAACAAAAACCATGCAGTTACCTGCTTCACTGCATCCTCATAGGGTGGAGGCTGCTTTACCTCTGACAGGGCTGGGCTTGACTTACAAAAACTTGGGGATGAAATAGAAAACTTTTGGCCTGACTGCGCAGCCATCTGCATGGGGAAATACAGGGAAACGGAGTCAATGCACGGCGGGAGGCCCGGCTCTCTCACCCCTGCTGAGGCTGGTGTGGTGCCAGGGACAAGGACAATTCTGTGGGTCTAACGAGCTCACACAAAATGCTCAGCTTTGAGCAGGACAGAGGCAGGTAAACCAGCTCCCTGACCTAGCTCTGAGACCCAGGGCCAGGCTGTGCCAGAGCACGGACACGGAGGCACAGCACAGCCTGGTGCTCAGCCAGCTGTGGACATGCAGGACAAAGGGAAGACAGAGATGCTGCTGGTGGCCAGCTGTGCTTGGCCAGTGCTGAGGCCCTTCCCAGCCACCCCCAGCCCCTCCCCAGCACCACCCGGCTGGGGGCATCTCACAGAGTGCAGGCCAGGTCACTCAAAACAGGGAAATCTCTGCCTGTGCCAAACACCTGTGTATCTTTGCCAACTTTGTGCCAGCCTCCCCTTCCAGGACGGGTGGCATCTGAAGCACAGTGCCTGTCAGCTGCTGTCCCCATCACCTCCAGGCCCTTGTGTGTCCTTCCCCAGTGCCTGGCCATGGCCTTGTCCCACAAAAACCAGCACCAGGGGATTGTCCCTCCAGGTGGGCTGGATCCAAGAGTGGCTCCAGGGCAGCAGTGAGGTCGCTCTGCCTGGCCATGCACATCCTGGCCACCTTTCTGTGGAGGGCAGCTGGAAGGAGCCCTACCTCTGGCTCATGGGAAACAGCACTGCAGTGCCGGGCACAAAGGAAGAGTTCTTGCTGAAGAAGGACCCTCACCCCTGGAAGTCCCTTGCAGGCAGCAGGGGAATGGCCAGGATGGGTGCTGTTGGAGTTGGGATGAGCTGCAGAACACAACAGGACCATGCCCTCCGTGCACCCCCTGCTCTTGGGCAGTGAGGGAGTAGCTGGAGATGCCCCTGGGGTGTCGTTACTCCCTCCTGAGCCTTACTGACCACTGCCCAGAGCAGCCTGGATGCTCTCTTGGATATCACCTCACAGCACTGTGCCCCACTGCCCCCACAGCTCTGCTGCAGTGCCCAGGTCACAGCCTCAGTGCCAGGATCATCCCCTGCTCTGCTCCCCACTGCCCAGCTCACCCAAACCAGTGTTCCAAACATCACCCTCCTCACCCCTGCAGCAGTCCCCCTGCCTGCCTCACTCCAGCCCCACTGGCCTCCATGCTCATTCCATTGGCAGCTCTGTCTCTGCCCCTCCTCACCCTAAATTGCTGCCCTTTCCCACCTCACTGACCACGCTGTTTGCCAACTGCCCACAGCCCCTACCTCGCCATCCTCCCGAGCCCCACTCAGTGCCACTGTGCAGGGCTGCATCCCAGAGCCTGCTCGGGGCCACTTCAGGAGGCTTGGGAGAGGCTCTGCTCTGGAGTGGGCTGTCCCACACACCCAGCCTGTCCCCCGTGTCCCTGTGTGCACACCTTGCACCCCTGTGCCTGGCACAGGCCACTCTAAGGTGCTGCTGCTGCCTAGAGAGCCCTGGGAGGGCACTGGATGAACTGGGGTTGTGGTCAGCAGAACCTTGTGCAGTTTTCTGCTGGCAGAATGTCCCCCTCCCCCAGCATTTTACCTCTCCAGGGGCTGAGTGAGGAGTGGTGGCTGCTGAGGACAACTCTCTGCTGGGCTGGTGGCAAGGTGGGGAGGCACAAGCTCTCTCTGACTGCAGACCTCAACTGCCAGCCCTGCTCCAGCTTCCTGAGAAAAGGCCTCCCTGGGGCAACTGCTCTCCTCCAACTCAGTGGTGAAAATGTCTCACACACTGCTGGGAGCCACAATGGCTTGGCAAGATGCTGGAAAGCCCTGCAGCCCTGCAGTGGGGTCTCCCAGGGGTGTAGGAACTGTGCCAGGGCTCTCCCAGGAGCTGAGGGATCCACGCTGGTGCCTCCCTGCTGTGTACAGAGCAGTGCCAGGGCTCCGTGGGGCATGGGCGGCTGTGCCAGGACTCCCCCAAGGGCAGAGCAAGCTGTGCCAGGACTCCCCCTGAGGGGAGAGGCAGCTGGGTTTGGGCTCTTTTAGGGTAGAAGAAGCTGTGCCAGTGCTCCCCCAGGGAAGTGGGAGCTTGCCAGGACTCCTCCAGGGGCAGAGAGAGCTGTGTCAGGGCTCCCCAAGGCAGAGGGAACTATGCCAGGGCTCCATAGGGCAGAGGATGCTCTGCCAGCACTCTCCCAGGACACGGGCAGCTTTGCCAGTGCTCACCTAGGGGCAGAGAGAGCTGTGCTGGGGTCCCCTGGGGAAGAGGGGAGCTGTGCCAGGGCTTCCTCAGGGTGCAGGAGCTGTGCCAGGGCTCCATGGGGCAAGAGAGCTATGCTGTGACCCCTCCAGGGCAACTGGCTGCGGTGGCTCCCAGAAAAACCCTGCAAAGGATCCTGCAGTGCTATCAGATTCTAACCCACTGTCCATCTGGGACACTCTCTGCCCCTGCAGGCAGCCCCACATGCCGCCAGCAGCCCCGGGCCAAGAGGAGAGGTCTCCCCCGTGTGGGCGTGACCCCTGGGGGCCGGGCTGGCACTCACCGGCGCTGTGCGGAGGCAGCTGCTGCCCGGCGGGGACCCGCTGCGGCCCTCGGGGGACACCGGGAGCAGGTAGTGGCTGTTGGGGGACGGTGGCAGGCTGATGTGCTGGGGGCTCTTGGCAGCCCCCAGGGGAGAGTGCTGGGGGGAGCACTGCGGGCTCAGGAATGTCGAGGAGGTGATGGTGCTCTGCCCTGCGGGCTCCAAGCAGTGACTATTTACAATGTGGGGCACCTGCGGTACCCCACAGTTACTCAGCTTGTCCGAGCTGCCGCCCTGGCCTTTCAGGGCCATTTGTTTGGATGCAAATGGACAGCTGGACACTGTATTTTCTTGCTTGATGGGGACACCAAAGAAATGCTGAGCAGGATGCTGCTTCTCCTCAAGGCCATTGCTTCTCTTCCGCTTCTGGAGCTGCATCCGCAGCTCTTCCACCTGCCTCTGCTCTTGCTGCAGCTTCCATGTCAGTTCATTGATGACCTTCTGCTTCTCCACGAGCATCTTGTCTTTCTCTGTGTCTATTCCTTCCAGTTCCAGCTGGATGCTCCCTCCATTCATGCTGCTCATGAGGCTTTCCTCAGCACTGCCATGGACGGGCGACGGCTGGAGGCCGAACTGTGGGGAGGACATGGGCCCGTCGTTGAAGGTGTCTGGCAAGGAGCCGCTCACAGAGAGGTCAGAGGAGGCGGGCGAGATGGGTGGGGTGGAGCTGGTGCTGCCAAAGTGATAGAAGCCATTTGATAACATGCTGGTGGAAGACTGTGACTGGTAAGTGGACAGGGTGCTTGTTGGAGTGACCGGGAAGGTGACGGTGGTGATCTCACTGAAGTTTGGCACCGTGCTGCTGCTGCACTCCTGGAAGGGCCGCAGCCGCTCCATCAGCGCTGTCTTGGTGCCCGACACAGGCAGGCCTCGTATTCGGAGCTGCTGCCTCAGCTCTGATACCTGCAAGGGAAGTCACTCGTGGTCACTCTCAGTGGCAGACAAGCCCTTTAGAAATCCAGTGCTTCTAACAAGGAGTCCCAGATGACAGGCTTGCAGCTTCCAGCTTTAAAGCTCTGACCTCCCAGGGGCTCCCTGTGTCACCTGCAGTCATGCACAGGTCTGACACTGCACATCCTGCAGAATCTCAGCCTTTCCTAACAGGAAAACTTCCTTCTTCCTCCAAGAACCGTGACTTTTCTCCATGAACCAGCAGAGGTCTCTGGGTCAGGGAAGCAACTCAGGATTCCCTTCCTAGCAATAGATTTCTCCATAAGCAGAGGACTTTAACGCAGACCAGGAGCCAGCTGACAGCTCAGAGACTGTGACACCTTAGAGCCACATGCTCTGTGCTCAGGCACGTGATTCAGTCACCTGAGCTAGGGCAAACTCATGCCTGTTTCTGCCTCGGGGCTGCCCCTCGGTCTCTGCTCCTAGGAGGATTTGGCCTTCCCCATGACTGAGGGTCCATCAGCAAAGTATAAAAGAACAGTTGATATGAGGGATGCTACCCTATGTCCTTCCTTGCCTATATGAGAGGTGCTCTAAACAGTGCATGTAGCAGGAGGTACCTGCTCGTGCAGAGAGCTGAGCTGGCCTGGCTGAGGAGCTGAGTCACAGAGAGGGGCCATGCTGCCCTACTGGCCTCTGGCTGGTCTGTCAGAGCATCCACAAGATCTACCATAAAACCACACAGGGATGGAGCCAGGAGCTGCAGGAGCAGCAGCTCAGATCGTCCTTTAGTCTGACCTGCAGCGTCCCCAGGCTACACCTTTGGTTTGCTGATACACAGGCTGGAGCAGTGCACCCCTCACCACCTGCAGAGCAGCAAGCCCTCATGTTCAGAACCTCCCCAGTGACCAGCCCTGCCCCAGGGTGCTGTGCTGTACTCCTGGGTGGCTCAGAGCACAGGGGTTCAGGTGTGCTCATCTGTACCCCAGCCCCTCCCAGCCTATGGCACTCCCCTGATAACTCAGAGGCAGCACAGCACACTCAGGCTGTGACAATCTGCTCCTGCAGTGACAAAGTTTGCACTCACTTTGAGATCATCCAGGTTGGATGGCAGAGGGCCTGGCTTGATAGATGAGACACAAGTCTGGCCTGAAAAGGTGGTTTTCACTGGAGAAAGAGGGGTGTTGTTGCCAGAAGTTGATGAAGAATTTGAACTTTTGACCATCTGCTCATTTGATTGCCTGAAATAACAAAGGAGATTTGGGGTAACCTGTCTGTTCCCTCAGGGTTTTTGGTCCCAGCATCCCATCCCTCTGCTCCCTTGGGTCTGCTGTCTCCTATATGAGACTTCACGATGGCTAAGGAAAAATCAGTCTGGGCTGTAGGAGATTGCTGGTGTCCCACCAGCAGGTCACAGGTGCCCCAGCTAGTATGCAAAGCCAGAATAGCTTGGAAGGAGTCAGTGCTGTTCCCACTTTTCTGTTTCAGTGGCGTGCCTCTATCCCCTTGCTGTGGCACAAATGGATACAGAGGGGAAAGTCTGGAGAGAGACAGGACTAAGTCCTGCTGCTGGCACAGTGCCACTCACTTTAGCTGTCCTTGGTGCATCCCAGGATAGCTGAAGTGCTGCTGCTGCTGCTGCTGTTGCTGCTGCTGCTGCTGCTGGCTGAGGATCTGGAGCTGCAGGAAGAGCTGCTGCTGCTGGAGCAGTCTGGCATATGCAGAATCCATGGGTGGAGGGGACTTCTCTGCTTTCTGGTCTGGAGGGATGTACTGGTGGTACTTGAGCTTCTTCACTTTGGGCTTGGTGTCTTTGGGCTTTTTGTGACGGTTCTTGCTATCACTGGATGATTTAGACTGTTGGGCCAAGAAGGAAAGGGATTAGGTATGAGAAGAGCTCCTGTCATCCCCTGGGACCTCAGAGGCCTGGGACAGAACAAAGGCAGCTCCTGCTGGCACTTTGACTCTCCAGCTCCAAGACCTGCTGAGCTGGATGTGGGGGACTCCCTTGGCACTCTGTCCCATCTCAGCCGTGCTGGAGAGCACATGTGATGGAGAATGACCCTCCCTGCTTGGAAGGCACTCCAGTGTTGCCTTGTATCTCCTCCTGCTCCCAGCCCCAGAGGATGTTTACAGTGCAGGACACAAGCACTTGCCTCTAGCAAGGTGTATTGCTGTATCTCTGTACCATTGCTGTAATGCTGTACCATTACACAACGACTTTAGTTTTTGACATAAGGTTTTGTGCCTGAATTATTCAAAGCCTTTAAGGCCAGACACCCAGAACTCCCACACACTCGGGGTGCAGCACATGGGCACTTCAGGCTTGGATGCCCTGGGCTGGCTCCTGTCCTGGCAGCCCAGAGGCACCGGCATTACCTTCACGGCAGAGGGCACCGGGAGCGTGGGGCTCTCCTGCCCTGCTGGCGGCTTGGGGCTGTCGCACTGGCTGCCCTGCCCTGGGGCAGTGTCTGGAGCGTGGTCATCGGCACTGGGGGGACGATCCTGCAAGGGAGAGGTGAGAGGGGCTGTGGGGCCAGACCCAGGGGCTGCCCAGAGTGGACAGGGGCTCCTGGTACTCTGTGTCCTCACCCCATGTTGTTCCCAGTCCCCACAGATACCTCAGTGCATCCCAGTCCCCTCATGCAGCCCTCCCAATTTCACCTAAACCTCTATATCCTTGCTCCCTGCTGGCAAGTGTCCTCCAGCGCAGCCCAGTCTTCCCAGCTGACCCGTGGATGGCCATAATCCCTTTGGTCCCACCCCAGTCTGCCCCAGTTCCTCCCTTTCCCCTCGCGTCCATCCCAGCCCCTCCAGTCTGCCTCAGTCCACTCCAGTTCCCCCATTGCCTCCAGGTCATCCGTTCCCCCAGCCTCCACATTCCCCCAGTTTCGCTCCAGTTTCCCCGTTTCCCCTGTCCCTCAGTCCCCCCGTTTTCCTTGTGCCTCCCCAGCTCCCCCCAGTCTCCCCGTTTCCCGAGTCCCTCGCTCCGCCCAGCCCGGCGCTCCCCGGGGCTGCAGTGCCCGCGTCGGCCGGCAGTGGGCGCGCCAGCACCGCGCACTGCGGTACCCCCGCGGGTCACACAATGACACAGAATGACAGAATCACACAAAATCACAGAGAATCACACAATCACAGAATGACACAGAATGACACGATGATAGAATGACATACAATGACACAGAATCACAGCGAATCACAGAATTAACCCAGCTGGAAAAAGATCTTTGAGATCATCAAATCCCACCTGTGACCTAACATCACCTTTCCAACTAAACCATGGCACTGAGTACCACGTCCAGGCTTTCCTTAAACACCTCCAGGGGTGGTGACTTCAGCACCTCCCCGGGCAGCCCATTCCAATGCCCAACCACTCTTTCTGGGAAGAATTTCTGTCTAATGTCCAACCTGAACCTCCCCTGGTTCAGCTTGAGGCTGTGTCCTCCTGTCCTGTCACTGTTCCCTGGGAGAAGAGACCGACCCCACATGGCTGCTCCCTCCTGTCAGGGAGTTGTAGGGAGTGATGAGGTCTCTCCTGAGCCTCCTCTTCTCCAGGAAAAACAACCCCAGCTCCCTGAGCTGCTCCTCACAGGACTTGTGCTCCAGACCCCTCATCAGCTTTGTTGCCTTTCTCTGGACACGATCCAGCATCTCCACGTCCTTCCTAAACTGGGGGCGCAGGACTGGACATAGCACCCGAGGTGCGGCCTCACCAGGGTGAAGTACAGGGGAGGAATCACTTCCTCGGGCGGGACCCCGCGTGTTCCTCGTGTGCTCCTTCCCCTGTGCCATTCCCGTCCCCAGAGTCCCCCCTGTCTCCCCACATCTCCTCTGGCTCCAGGAGGGTTTCCCTACCTGTGGAGCTCCGGCAGGGGCGGCGGGGGGCGGCTCCGGGGCCTTGGAGCCGGGGGGCGGCTCGGCGGGGCCCGGGGAGCCACGGCTGCGGGGCCGCTCCGGGGACAGCCCGTCGTTGCTGCTGTCATCCTCGAAGGCGAAGGCGTCGGTCTGCCGGGGAAAGCCGCCCTGCGTGCCTGCGGGGGCAGAGGGGCGACGGTCAGAGCCTGCAGGGAGGGACGGGGGCACGGGGTGAGCCTCATGGGGGCCTCGGCCGCGCCCCCCGCCCCCTCCTCGGCCGTGGGTGGGGGGGCACAGGGGGTGCCCGGGGGGCTCGGCCACCTCCAGGGCTGCCCCGCGGCTGGGGGAGAACAGGGGGGCCCGAGCCATGGCCCATGTGCCTTGGGCCAGGGAGAGAGGAGGGGCTGGAGGAACCAGGACCGAGGACTGTGTCCCGTGGGTAAGGAGGGGGGATGA